>BMAW01033645.1:0-14040 GCA_019974015.1 Nephila pilipes | reverse complement strand
GGGGGAGGGAGATTCTTATTTTTGTTGGTATTATTTTCTGAGTTAGATTGGGTTGAATTTTCAGATTTTTGATTAATCTCAATGGTAGAAAGGTTTTGGTATTTATTTTTGGTTTTAATTTCAATTTGCGAGTTATTTGTTAAAGTTAATTCCCTGGCAATTTTTCTTTTAGGTGGTGTAACAAAACCGTCAGAGTTGTTGTCATTACTTTTATTTGATTTAATACTAGGTGACATATTAGGGGTGTGATGAACAGGGCAGCCAGCACCCGTGGACATCAGCTTTCTCGAAGTCGTTTCGTCTTCGAACTGAAGTCCCACCCCCAAATCTACTCTCCGCCCATTGCTATATATGCTTCTAAGCTTACGGCTACAGCATCCAATAGCAACGCGCGCTCTCGTAACTTCACTTTCCAAGTTTGTTTCGGCAGTTCCTCACTCTGTCGAATGCCCAGGCGCTTGTTGCCTTGATCCAAATTTTGATAGCTACTTCAAATTAAGTTAACTTTAAATAATTATGATAATTTCTTTATATATTATGATGAGAGGGTAAATTTTTATTTTAAAATAGGAACCTCGTAACTTTAACTGTTACCTTTACCAAACTAATACGTCACTTTAATTACGGCTGCTGAATCTCCAAGCGTGAAACTCATGCTGTCGCTCTTTCTTTTACAATTGTCTCTCTGTAAATAAACAAGCTTTTCGTAACTGTGCCATGGTTCTCATTGCTTTTACTTCCAAAAATGGTTATGGACCCAGAAACTGAAACGATGAACAGCACATTAAGAAAGAATCTATCTGAAACAGCACTTCAATCTAAAGAGCTACGTATCCCTGATCGAAAAAGAAAAGCTGAAATCATGGCGACACTCAACGCTATAAAGAAGCTGAACAACGAAAATTACGATGCGAGGAAGCTGCAAATCGAATCAGTCTTGATAAAAAACGACCACTGGGATTACGTCAACGACGACGAAGGTAAGTCTAACGATGGTGCCACCCCCGACGCCATTGAAAACGATCGAAAAGTTCGTACGGACATTATATTGTCTATCAGCCCAAGTGAACTTTGTCATGTTAGACATTGCACAACTTCAAATGAAGTTTGGAACAAACTCAAAGCTGTGTTCGAATCTAAAGGACCAGCCAGAAAGGCTTCGCTTTTAAAACAACTAAAGTTCTGAAAAATGACAGTCACAGAAACAATGTCAGGTCATCTGAAAGTCAGGAAATGCAGTTGGATATTGCCGATGATCTCTTAGCCATTTTACTTCTATACAGCTTTTTGGACTATTTCGAAAATTTCCGATGTGCCATTGAATCCAGAGACGAACTGTCGCCTCCTGAAATTCTCAAAATAAAATTGCTGGAAGAATTTGAAGCAAGAAAAGAAAAGATAAATCCTACATCACAGTGTGCTCTATACTCTTCAATGAGAAAGGATAAGCAGTTTTCAAAAATGAACTCTGAGAATTGGAATGCAAACCAAAACAAAGCAGCGAGTCAGAAGTCTCTTAGAAATCTAAAGTGTAATTACTGTTCAAAGTATGGACTTATAGCATCCGAATGTCGCAAGAAAATATTCGACAGAAACCACGCATCTCCAAATCACAACTTGTCCATGTTAGTGAAATCTGCTGAATATGCATCATCCGCTATGTGCTATAATAAAGGCCAGAACGAAAGAAATTCAACCTCCTTGTGTTTAGACAGTGGAGTTACCTCTCATATGTGCAACGATGAAAAGCTATTCAACGAAATAAATAAAGAAACAAACTGTTTCGTAAAATTAGTTGTCGATAAAACCACTGAAGTAACCGGCAAATGTTCAGTTAGCATAACTGTTCAAAATCCAGAAAAATTCTTCTGTTGAATATGTTATGTGTGACGGAATTAAAATGCAAATTAATATCAACATCTAAAGCCACAGCGAACATACGATCCGTTATTTTCTCTGAAAAAGAAGCAAAAGTAATTCAAGCCAACGGAACTGTTCTGATGACAGCGATGCGCAAAAAAGATTTATACTACGTGAAACCGAAAAATTAACGGCAACTATCGCCACCGATTTTCAAAAATGGCATCAAAAATTAGGACATTTAAATGAAAGTGATCAAAGGAAATTAAAAACTGATAGAATGGTGCAAGGATTAAATTTTGATACAAAAGATTCCGTAAAGGACTGTAAAATTTGTATCCAGTCAAAACAGACTGTTGCCCCTTTTTCAAAAGAATCTAAATTCAAAAGTAAAACTCTTTTACAACTTGTACATTCTGACATCTGTGGACCCATGCGAGTACCGTCATTAGCAGGTTCATATTATTTTGTTACTTTCATTGATGATGTAGTAATAAATTTCTTGAAAACTAAAGATGAAGTGAAAAAAGCCTTCATAAAGTATAAAACTTTAGTTGAAAATCAAACAAGGAAGAAAATTAAAACACTTCAAACCGATGATAAATTAGAATATTGCGGATCGGAATTCGAAACTTTTCTTAAAGAACAAGGCATCCGAAGAGAAAAATCTGCTGTTATGACCCCTCAACAAAACGGAGTTGCAGCAAGAGCAAATCGTACTGTAATTGAAATGGAAAGATATCATCTCTTAACCCAATCTGTATTAAATTCTAACTTCTGGGCTGAAGCGGTAAATTGCTCTATTTACATTCGTAATCGCTCGCCTAGCAAGAGCATCAAGAATTCAACTCCATACGAGCTCTTTTTTGGCACAAAGCCAAGTGTGTCACACTTCCAAGTGTTTGGACAAAAAGCATGAAACGACACATGCTTTTTTATGTGTTGAATAAACAATTGAAAGGCAAATTTGAGCCGAGATCGAACGAACATATTTTTATCAGATATTCAACAGAATCGGAAGCACATCGGCTGTTTCATAAGAAAACCAGAAAAATAATAGCAAGCCGAGATGTGAGATTTATTGACGAATTTGAAAACCATCTGCCAGCGTCAGAAATGGAATTTATTAACCTGCCTGAAGAAAAACAAAATTATACTCTCAGCGAGAATACATCATCTGACCTTGGTGATGTAACGCATACATTATACGATAGGCATTTTTTATTAATGTGTCCTTTTTTAAAGACATAAATAACAAGAACTATTTTTGCTAAGTCGAAGTTTTACGCTGTTCAATTGATGAAGGACAGGAATTAGAATAATGATCATTTTCCGGCTTTACACAAAAAATACAATTTTTCACATCAACGACAAATGCTAACCTGGATAATATATGTTCGAATTAAATTTATATTTTCCACTATAATCAAGTTTAATTTTACGGATTTTTCTATATTTTTAGGTGGGCTTTTCGAAAGAATTCAATTTACTTTCTTTTCGTACATAAATTTCATGGGAATTAAATTCTATAATGTGTTAATTTCGTTCACGGTACTGAATCTCATCTTTTAAAAGTTCTCATAACTCAGTTATATTTGTTTTATCTAATGCATTGGTTTTACGTATGAATTCTAAGGTTAAATCTTTTGACTATAGCTTTTAAAAGAATAGGATATAATAAACAACTACAACCTCTGACAATAAAGTTCGGTGAATGAAGTCAGAACGGCCATCTGGCAACACTGGCGAAACAAAACGCTGCACCTGCTTAGCGGCAGGTGTTTACCATCTGCCCCCACCGTTGTTCAGTTGAGCATCGTTTTTGTTCCGTGTAACACTTGTTTTACCAAGTGCTTGTTTAGTGCGTTGGTTCTTAACTAAGAGCAGCATAATGAACGATCAAAAGATCAATTTAAAGTTTTGTTTTCAGCTTGGCAAGAAACGAAACGAAACTCATGCGATGCTGGTACGTGTTTATGAAGATCAAGCACTGTCCATGAAGTGTATGTACACCCATTTTGAGAAGGCGGAGAAAGTGTTTCCGACACCCCCATAGCGGAAGACCGGCGACCTCCATCAGTGGCGAAAACTCAAAATGAAACTCATCTCTTTTTTTGATAGTCGAGGCATTATCTACAAGAAATTTCTACCTAAGGGAACGACGGTGAATGCTGAAAGGTACATTGAAATTTTGACACATTTCACGAAACGTCTACGCAGGGTACGACCCCAGTACTCACAACAAGGCTCAAGTGTTTTTTTTTTTTGTTTGTTTTGTTCACAACAATGCTCACACAGCCAATATCTTCAAACAGTTCCTGGCAAAAAAAGGAGGTGGGGCAAATTGAATATCCACCGTACTAGCCAGATCTCAATCCTCCAGACTTCTTCCTATTCCAACGACTTAAACTCGCTTTGAAACGAAAGAGATTTGATGATATCCCTGACATCCAATGAAACGTGACGAAGCTTTTGAACTCCATCCCAAAAGAAAACTTCTTGCAATATTTCCGGGACATGTATAGCAGATATTAGCGGTGCATATTTATGGAGGACTATTTCGAAGGACAAAAGTAGCTTTGTTAGATATTTCATCTACGTTGTGTTACAGGACTATTCACAAAACTTTATTGTCAGAGGTTGTATAACTGTTTCGTTCACGTTCACGATAGTTGCGGGTGCCTGAACATGGAGCGCTCTTCTGCTTAATCTTGAAGAATAAATGTTCCTTTGAATGTGATGGGATTTCATTCCTGTTCGTGGTTTTTTGAATTACAATACAAATTCTTAGAGAAATGGACAAGTAGAAATGCTATTTTCTGATCAAATAACCAGAGACAATAGTCCTCTACTGGCTGTGAGAGTCTCTATAGATGCGGAAGCTATTTCCGATGCCTTGAGTGAAAACTTTAGTTTTGAGTAGAAAATGATCTATAACTGTTGTTTAATTCGTTATTTCTAACCCTCGAATATGCGATTCCACTCTGAATAAAACCTACCCAGAAGATATATTATCGTATGATTTTTGCAATGAATTAATATTCAAAAGTTTTGACTTTATGTGCATCTACAAATATTTTTCAACCAAATTTTTCCTTTAATAGTTTAGTACAACTTCATGTTTTCAGATTAAAGGCAAAACCTTCATTGGTTAGGTACGATTTTAAAATTCATTTTTCAATATTACTTAGATTCGAATTTTTCTGGATAGCTTCAAATTGAGAATAAAGTCATTAATATTTAACACATTTCCATCATGATGTAATTGCAAACGGAGTTTTTACAGACTAATGATGTCATTTCAGTTCTCAAAAACATTCGTTTTTCAATTAGTTTGATTTCGTTTTGTTATTCAGAATTTCATATACGCGTATTTTCTACGTAATAATTTTGTTTCTTTATATGTCTGATTTTTTTCAATTTCCCTTTCAATTTCTTCAAGTTTGTATCAATTTAGAATATCCCTATCGTATTCCGAAAATTCTTCAGCTTTTGCCATACATTTAGGTGGTTGTAAATTTCATCGAAATTTCCTCTCCGATGGATTTCTACTAAAAATAGTGGTAGTGGCAGTTTGGTTTTAAACTGTGAACTTTTCCAGCTTTCATCTTTTAAAAGTTCTCATAACTCAGATATATTTGTTTTACCTTATGCATTAGTTTTACGAAAGAACTCTGAGGATAAATCTTTGGGTATATTTGTAGCAGATATATTTGTATCCAGACCTAACACATTTATTACACAAACCAAATCATTTAAAGAAAAAGAATCGAATATTAATTTCTTACGATCTTCAACATTGAAATCATTGGAAATGAGGAAAAACTTCTCAATTTTTTTCTTGAATTACGATCAAATGCATCGTTAAATAATAAACTGTTTAAAAACCAATTGTTTTAATATTTCTTTAAGAAAATTTGACACAGAAATATCATTAAGGGTGATCATCTTTATATAGTTCAAGTAGCACAGTCACTGAATAAAACTTATTTTCACATATAAATTGAAAGAAGAGAGAGGTACTCTACCCTCTTTTCAGCAGGGTATATCCAACAAGTAATCCAAATTGACACAAAACACATAAACCGTCTGTTATTATTCTTTTTGAGTTGCTTTTTAAATTTCTGCCAAGTCAACGGAATGGTGGCACAACAATTCTTGCGTTATGCCGTCTGCACTTCCAAATTCTCACAAATTCTCGATTTTTCGTAACTTGGTAGTGATGTAAGTGCCGTCTGCACTCCATATACTCAAGTCCAAAACTTTTTTTTTTTTTCTTCTTCTTAGGCGTACCGTCTGTACTCAGAAGAAATCATCCACCGTCTGTACACTAGCGTCCATTTTTTGGGCGTCAGCCAATCCGTTAGCCTGTTCGCGTTCTAGTTGCAAGATTTCGTTTTAAATTTTAATTTAACTTTAAACAGTGGTTCATTTGCCGAGCCTGAGCCCCCATTGTGGAGGTTGGCGTCGGTATATTGTCAAGAACCACGCTCATTTAAGGAGGAAAAATGTTTATTTACATATGAAAAATTAAAGAAAAAGACGGACACGCATTTCTGCGTGCTTACACCTCGAGATATAACCATCTAATCTAAGTTGAAGGTGGCGCTGCTGTAGCGCAGCGGGACAATTCCCACATATTTATAGTTATAAACGCTGTAGATTTTATTTGAAATATATTGATGTAAATAAAGCAATTGATTATTAATGGATCATGCAAAATTATGTATGCTTATAAATGTGATTTTCTTAGAATAAACTCATACTGAAACATATATAGGTGCATCAATGTTAAAATATAATTTCCCTTGCATTTAATTTTTTTTTAAAAAAAAAGATAGTGGGGGAGAGTATTTTTTACACTTCGCATAAAATAAACTCATTTTTCTTCGCCAAAGTGCCCACCGTTACCTCCATTCCCTATTCGTACAATTTGATGGTTTCTACAGCAAGACTTCAAAACATATAATCAGAATTCCGGCCAAAGCTTAGCTAGGGATTCAAACAAAAGGCGGGTTTGCTATTTTAATGGTTTGGTACAATAACCTGCCATCTGGTCACATCTCCAATTTAAGTGTTGGTACAGGTTCGGTGCATTACATATACTATAATGGAACATTTTTTGAACATTATATGGAAAAATATAAGAAATCCTACTATACCACTTTTTTAAATTTTCTTTTTCAGTTAAGTAATTTAAGTGTACATCTGAAATCATTAAGACCAAAGCCTTAGAAATCATATAAGACGAAAGCTACTTGTAGCTTTCGTGAAAATTGAAAGAACAGAATAAGGATTTTATTATACGGATAGAAAACCCGCTGCAGGAAGGCAGCATGTGGCGGCTCGGCGTTGATGTGGGGCACTAAGTCGTTTGTATCATTTTCCATTTTTATGGGAATATCTCAATAAACTGATTCAAATATCGTCACAAAATATATTCTTGTTCAGTAACAATTACAAAGTTAATATCATCTTCAAAAGGGCTGGTAGTGTGAAAATATTAGTAGTAGTTTTTAGCGTCAGAATTAAAACTAGTGTTTATGTGTATTTATGCGTATCAAAGGCTTATCGCAAAGTCTTTTTGGTTAGACAAGCCAGATTTAATACTAAATTATCTTTCTCCTTTTAATAAAACATTTGGACACAGAAACGATGGTGGCATTGAAAAGACGAAATAAAAGGGAATGTCACAAGAGATAATTGATGAAATTGACAATCTGCTTCTTTCTGTAAATCGCCGAAACCTAAGACATATTTTTTACATTAAGCTGTTTGGAAGTTAGAGTCACGAAAAAATTCGCCATTTTATTTCCCTTGTAAATAATAAAGCCCAATAACCTGAGTCTTTCTCTAGAGTTGTGCCATTTTTCTTTGACACTGCAGATTCTCGTAATGCGTTCTTCTCATCATTTAAGACAACTGGTATACATGGTACATTTTATAAGTTTCGACTGAAGTAATAACATTTATAGCAGTATTTAGCGGCGACTTTTTATATATATATATATATATATACTACTTTGATACTCATTACACATGAGGCATTTCGTTAAGTTATAAATTTCATCGGTTTCCCCTGCGACGTATTTCTACTAAAAATAGTGGTAGTAGCAGTTTTGTTTTAAACTGGTGCTGGATGATCAGTTTGATCAGAAATTCATGATTTCTCTGTTTTAATGCAGATGTCGTTGATATCAGTATTCAGCGCAGTATTTAGCATTCTTTTCGTCTATCAGAGTAGTGATTACCCTGCGTTTTTCACGAGTATTAGGGAAAATGTAATCACCTGACAATTTATAGTGAGTGTTTGGGACGATCCTATATTTATTTTTTGTAGATGCAAATTGTAGTTTTACGTCAGGTACATCATTACTTGGTGAATCTGGGGGGGGGGGCGCTTCCTTCGCTTCGAAAAGTTATTCGGAGTATTTAAGATGGATTGATCATCTATTTTCGGCTGTTTAGCCTTTTTGATGGGAGATGGAGAAAAGTTAAATTTCACAAATAATTCTCTCCTTATTTGTGAAATTTAACTTTTATCAGGGAGTGGAGACTATAGATTTAATTAAATTTTAAAATCTTTACTACTGTAAAAGCTTTTTTACAACTTTTTTCTGAATTTCATTTGGTGCGTGTGTGTGAGTGTGTGTCATCAAATTTTCGATCGTTAATTTAACCAACTTCCCATCAAGCTAGAGCTTTGAAATTTTGGAAATCGTTCTTACTCGCCTAACAATGCTATATTTAGATGTTTGCGATAAGTTTTAACTAATATTTCAATAATTTTAATAAGTCAAAATATCCCTTCCACTCTGCGCTTTTAGGATTGAAGAAAAAAATTTCTTTCCGCCTCTGGGTACACCGGGAACTCCCCGTACGCCACATGAGGTATCGTAAATCTTTTCTACTCGCAAAGGGGAGATAGTAAGGGTTGCTGACTTTTAGTCAGTAATCATTCGCAAGAAAGAAAGATTCCAATATTTGGCGCCATGTCATATCACAATAATTTTTTTCTGAATTCTGGTTCCCATTTTTTATAGAATGACTTACAAACTTTCAAATGCATGTCTCAATTGTCTCTATTTAAGTAAATTTTAAAGTTAAAAATTATGTTTTCTAGAATTTGCTACATAGGGGACAAGAGCAGGGAACGAGCCGGCTGTGAAAGAGTCTGAACAGGACATAGAAAATCTTGAGCTACTCCAACTGTATGTAGAGGAGCTTATATTTCTGAAAAATTGCCCCTGGAAGACAATTTTGGAAAGGTTCCACTGCGCTATGATCCACCACTGAAGGTTTTTCCAATTGGAGGAAACACTAGTATTTTGGAATTAACATGTTTTTTAAGAGACAAATCTATGAAATTGTATATTATTGAGTGTGGAGACGAAGATCTTTGCCACTGAGAGTCCATTAAGACATTGACATGTACTTGAAGTAAATTAGAATATACAGAATTTCTCTGAACTTCCACATAGCTACAGATTTCAGTGCCATCTGTTTTCCAAATATCTCTTGTTACGTATAAAATATCTTAGACTGTTTCTTATGTAAAAAATTAAAAACACATTACGCATCATACTTGGAATGTGAAGATTAAATGTTTGTTGAATTTTCTGGAACATTTTTATTTTAAATTTGTTTGCAAGTAAAATGTAATGAAATAAATCGGAATTAAAATATTGAATGAATAGTTAAATGTGGAATGTCTTAGAGAAATCAACTTCTTAAATCTATTGAGTTGTCCAATTTCTAGAACCAAACCGTCTTAAAAATTTCTGGAATTTTTTATATATTTTTAAATATTGGAGAATTGAAATATGCAAAAATAAATAAATAAAATAATCATAGATTTAACTTTACGGGAAACTACAATTTCGGAAAAATCAAAGTCATCACAAAATAAAAATTATTCTCAATGTATATTCTTATGTTCATTCTTCCGTAAAGGATACCCATGAAAAACTTAAATTTATAAATTAACGATAAGGTATATTGAGCGGATGTCTAATGTGACTCTAAAAATTACTTGCATTTTTTTTATATTTAGAATTTGAAGCATGCTTATTTTCGAATTGAACCAAACTTCCAATTTATGAAATCCTTAACAAAAGCAAAAATGTTGAAAATATTGTAGAATTAAGAGACTTTACATGTATTCTCTACAAGGCAAGACTTTAATGTACTTTTTTTTTTTTTTGTATTTATACCCCACCGAGGAAGTGGAGTTCAATTTTAATAACGAAAGTATGGTGAACGTTACACTAGTTCGTTCTAAATTTACTGAACATAATATACAAAATCTCTTTGGAAAAATAGTGGTGTACTCTTTTGATATTCTTTGATTTGTTGTTTTAAACGCATTGTTTAACTTTTGTAATAGCGACAATAATTTGTTCATTAGTCATTGCAAATTAATTGCTGGGGGTGGGGGTTAGGTTGAATGAAGTATCCAAATTCAATTGAGAAAATTTTCCTGTTGTAAAAAAATTGTAACACTTAATTGGAACGCAATTAGGTTTTATGTGTTTTTCATTCACTTTGTGCTGTTAATATTTCTTAAGCAAAAAACTCGTCATCAAATATGTGGATTTCGAAGGTGAATAAAAATAGGATTATTTTGTCTCGATTTTGATCGAACTGAAACAAAAAATGCTAACCCCTTTTTTTTTTTTCAAAAAGTTTCGTTAGGAGATCTACAAATATAACTAATGCTGTATTTTGTAGTTTGAGGCGCAGCTAGTTCATATATTTTCTAAAATGTCTGCGTGAAATAAGAAAGATAGCTCAGTACTGTAACAATCGTTCCCAATAAATAAATAAAAAAGGCCATCTTACAAAAAATTCTAGTTCATATGACTCCTTATTAAACATTGAAAATAAAATGAATAAATTTTAAATTAAATGTTATTATAAGAAATACAATATATCTATTACATTTAATTTCAATCAACACAAAACTTCCATATTGTTTAACCACAAATAGTTAAAATTTTAAATAACTTACAGCATCGGTTTGCAAATAGTGGCGAGTGGCCACATGCGACCAACTCAAGAGTGTCATTGTACACTTTTAAGTCTTATCCAGCAGGCTAAAAATATCATTTTACATTTAATACGGATGGATTTCTGAGAGAATGCATGTGTTGGGAAGGATAGTTCAGATGCAATAAACTGTTAAAATGTATAAACGATATAATTTTAGTGAACAATAACAAAGTTTATTACTTCAGTGATAACTGACACGAATGTGCATGAAAAATATTACACTAGTGTACATTACTATATGAAATACAGGTAATACTAATAATTAAATAGCGACAATTATGATGATACATTCTTGTAGCTGGTACTTCATACACACAATACAGCTCATAAAGAGCGACCATACACTCACATCACTGGCTCAAATTGAACCTTTATCTAATAACAAAGCAGCGGGAAAGAACGAGAATCCTTTTGAGCGCTCCCTAAGTGCAGAATTGCGTCATGCCAAAACCGTACTGAACAGAATACATAAACTAATTTACATTTCTCCTCTCTCGGAGGACTCTCACTGTTTGACGAAAGAGCTGATGTTGAACTACTGGTCATACTGGGCCGGTATAAGCATTTCGCTCTATTTGTTCCGAATGGCGCGAAATACTTAGTGCCAGTAACTCAGTGTCTACAGTGTGTTTCGCAGTAACGCTCTTCATTCACCGTTGATGTTAATTTGAAATAAGCGTCCATTAAATTATTTGAACAATCTCGTTGTTTAGAAAAATATACACGTTGAATAAATATAAGTGACATATAAATGATCTGTAAATTCAATTGATAATCTTTTTTTTAAAAAAAAATTTTCAATTTTGGAAGCATAATTTTTCCAGCTAAATTTGTCAAATGAAAAAGTACGTTTCTTTTGGTTTGGGAAAATGTGCCTTTCATATTTAAATACGCTTTTTTGGACTATGTTTACTCCAATCTTATATTTCTTTATTTCAGCCCGTAGAGAAATAAGTGACACTAGAAAGAAAATAATCGCCAGTATTCGGAGGAATATTTGATTTCATACCCGTTGTCCATGAAGAAGGGTCACCTTTTTTTTGTCTCTCATGCCAACAATGCTTGACCAAGGAATCAATAAAACGAGGTTGTCTTGAGGCTCATTTGAAGGCGAAACATAATGCCCATATTAATTTAGTTTTGAATTATTTTCAAACATAAAAGAAAAAATATGAAAACAGGAGTACTATTAAAGTTTCGATTTATTGTTCTTAATGCAACTATCAGTCGTACATTTAAGCTAGTTATTAAATGTTTTTACTCATCGCTAAATATGGGAAAAATCATATTATAGGATAGAATTTAGTCAAACCATCGATTTTAGCATTTCTTATAATGGTTCTGGAAAACGATCACCAAGACGTTAAAGCTATTGCACTAAATAAGTATCCCGTTAATCGATCTTCCTATTAAATTGACCAGGGATCAATATATTTTAATCGTCAAAATTCTTTGGCATTGGCGTTAGGGATCTAAAGTAACTGCTCAATACGTATGATTATTGATTCAAATTCTTCTTAAGTAAAGTTGAAATCTCCTAGTGTTCTTTTCGGATGATGTTTAACAGACTTTATCCTAACTTCCAAAAACCCACTGAAATGGAGAGACTTGGAAGGGATTAAATTTCAATCTACTTTTTCGGAAATTCAATGCGAAGCTCAAATTTTGTCAGGCAAATTATAACTAGTTTACAGAACTTTCAATTGGGAATTAGTTTCCACAAAGTTAGTCGCGTTATCCGTGAATAGTTTTGAATATTTACCACATTTAACCTTAAAATACTTAAGAAAAGGCATTCAAAGGATAATATGTTAAATCTGACATTATCTCAAGATGAATAGTTAAGAAATATATGCGCATACGTATGTAAATTTTGTTTAGTACACCCTTTCTCTGGTTTTAATAAGCAATAAAAACGAACCATGCATGTCTAATCTGGTTACACTAAATTTAGGAAATCTATTTACTCGTTCACATGGTAAATCTCCCACAATCTGTGACAACAAAATGGGTTTGAATTTAAAGCAAGTCCCACAATAAATTTTGAGTGGACTGAAAATAATTAATCATATTAATTTAATGTAAAATCAAATTTCATTTCAAACCACGCTTACGTGTTAAGAAAATTCTCTGCTTAACTATACGCCTACACGTTTGACTTTGATTTTTCTAGGGGTGAAGCCCAAATTTTGTATATAGAAGTTGATTTGGAAGGATGGAATTTTTATTTTTGTTGGTTAAGTCCAAAAATAAAAATAGTTTGATGAAAACCTGGGGTACAGAATTTTCATTGGTTGAGAGGTGAATAGCGCTGAAACTGGTATTGGTTGCCCTTTTTGAATTAAAATGAATGAAAAACATTTTAGTTTTTATTGGAAATTCAAAATGAAAGATAGGGAAAAAAAAAGATTTATTTTATAATATATATATGAGTATAATTTGCAAAAATTAAAAAAGTGGTGTTTTAATTATTCATCATTTAACATTAAATCTTGAGTGATTGCCGTTATCTTTGCAGTATTATTTTTAGCTTATTTAATTTTATGTAAATTAGTTAAAAGACCTGGTATTAGAGCGAAAATTTCTGTAAGTTCTTTAAGTTGTTCAATTCCTTTTGTAATGTTGTTCACTGGATTATGGTTTTTATTTTCATTGTAATAGTGAGGTGTATTTTTGCGTGTTTCAGTAGTAGGCTGCGCCATCTGTTGATAAGAAGTTAATGCTTGAGCGAAAGTGAAATTTTCTCTGACGGTTTTTTTTGAGTGGAATATTATTGTTTTTAGGTGGTTTAGGGAAGAGTTTGCGACCTTTGTAGGAGGCAGAATGTCCTTTTTCATTACAGTTAATACATTTGATTTCTTGGATTTCGTTTTGAATTGACAATCGCGAGTGGGGTGTGCACAGGAACATTTGATACATCTGGGATTCATATGGCAGTTTTGTGCGCTGTGATTAAATTTATTGCATTTAAAACATTGAGTGGTAGTATTATTTTTGTAGTTATCTATAGTAATTAGCATATAGCAAATTTTAGTAAGATCAAAGATTTTTTGATTTGTTTCGTTTCTTGGTAGTGTGACCTTATAGATCGGTAGGGGGAGTTATAGATCGGTTGTCTATAGTTTTGGC
>BMAW01033636.1:116376-130289 GCA_019974015.1 Nephila pilipes | reverse complement strand
TTTTTTTAAATATAGAATTTACTGCTTATTTTTACCCCTCTTTTTTAATAAGGAGATTTTCTGATCTTTGTTAAAGTGTTTTGCACATAAAAAGTTGTTTTTTAAAGAGACAAAAATACCTAACAAATTAGTTTAGTACTGCTTAAAAGTATTTTCTTTAGATAAAAGTTTAATTAATAAAGAAATTTATAACATTTACCAGTATTCCTAATGACTAAAGTCTTAAAGAGAATTATTGACTAATATTAGTGTCAGCAGTCACGGTTATACTATAAATAATTTATTCTCATATTTATTGAATTATTTTTCATATACTATATATAAATATATAAGACAAAATTATATATTTTTAATACGTTATTTAAGCCCTTCAGTCAAAATTTAAATTTTAAAATAGGATTAGAGACCCTATTATTTTTAAATAAAAAAGTAGTAGATTTTTTTTTTTTCAAAACTAATGTAATTGGCGGCTGTTAGAGGAACCTGTTTAATAATCAATAATCCTTTTTCGATAATTGATTTTCACTTTTATTTAATTCTTATATACCTGCATCTATAGAATTTATTACTAAAATTTTATTCAAAAAAGATCAACTCTAATAAGTTAGGTAAAGGTGTAGACTATATAAAAGTTAAAATGGGTTACAATAAAAATAATTTAAGGACTATAAAAAAAACCTTTTTATAAGTAAAAAGATTTATTAGTATAGTTTCAATAATAATTAAACTTGAAAAATAATAAAAATGTGCACATATTGCCCGTCACTCTTATCCAAAGATAAAGTAAGTCGTAACATAGTTGATGTTCTAGAAAGAGCAACAAGAACTTTAAAGTTTAAATATTTTTTCACTTACACTGAAAAGATGATAATAACTTTTATATTAACCCCCCCTCAAAAAATAACTTTTTACATTAACTTTTTTAAACAAAATTGATTTAAAAACTGTAAAGAATGCTTTAGATTAGAATAAATAAATTTTATGTTCCTTTTAAATCAGGAATTCTTGAATATTCTTAAATTATTTCAATCTCCTGAAAAAAGTCATCTATAAATTATTTTTTTTAATGTAGCGTAATTAATATAAATAAATTTACTGTAACAATACATTACACGGACTTTTTGGTTATCCGTGGTTTTTTTTTTGAAAACCTTAACATAAATGAATTTTTTCAAAGGTAAGTTTGAAAATAAATTAGCTTTATAATTTCTATTTCACAGAAGATTAATAGTGTTTGAATAGTCCTAAAACTATTCCCTCCCATTCCTCCATAATTTTATTGTCAAAGTTCCTACAATTAAAAAAAATAATGAAAATATTAGTAGATTTCAATTAAATAGTTTTCCTAAATTATTTTATTAAGTATTTAACAATTAATTCATAAATTAAGCAAAAAATTTACCAACTGTTTATCAAAATCATTTGTAATTTCTTTTTTATTAGTAACACCTGCTCCATGTTTAATAAATAGCCACAGGATTTTACTGTGCTAAGGTAGCATAATCATTAGCCTTATTAATTAAAGGCTCGTATGAAGGGTAAAACGTTTTAATTTCTTTATTAATCAATAACCTTCAAAATGTTATTAAGAATAAAAATATTCTTATAAAATAATCAGACAAGACCCTATTAAACTTTACTGCAGTTTAGCTGAGGCAGCTAATTAAAAATAATTTTAGTTTACAATTTTAAATAAATGACCCAGTTATCATTGACTATTTGAATTAAGTAATCATAGGGATAACAGCGTAATTTATTTTTAAAGTTCATATTAAAAAAAAAGATTGCGACCTCGATGTTGAATTATTGTTACATATCAAGCGGAAAAGCTTAAAATGTAGGTCTGTTCGACCTTTAAAACTTTACATGATTTGAGTTCAAATCGGCGTAAGCCAGATTGGTTTCTATCTATTTCACTATATTTATTTAGTACAAAAGGACCAATAAATATATTTTAAATATTTATTTGCAGAAAATTGCATTAGATTTAGAATCTAAATATACTATTCATCTCCTTATTTAATGCACTAATCAGAATAATTTGCATTTTAATCAGAGTTGCTTTTCATACAATTTTAGAACGAAAAGTTTTAGGTTATATTCAAATTCGAAAAGGCCCAAATAATGTAGGAATTATAGGAATTCTTCAACCTTTCAGAGATGCTATTAAAATTTTCAACAAAACCCTCATTAATTCTAATTCCTCTAATATTATTATTTCTCTTTTTACCCACAGAATAAGTTTATTCTTAGCCTTAATTATTACCCCACTTATCCCATTTAACAATTATTCCTTATTTGATAATAAACATACCATATTATCCTTCTTTGTATTCTCAAGACTATCTGTTTACTCAATTTTAATAATTGGATGATCAACCAATTCAAAATATAGACATATTGGCGCTATTCGAAGAGTTGCTCAGATAATTTCATATGAAGTATCTTTCTTCTTAATTATCTTATTGATCTGTATTTTATGTAATTCATATAGTTTTTCGCAAATTATAAATTCACAAAAAATACTTTGATTCTTTACTGGAAATTTGATTTTATTTTATATATGATTCTCAAATTGTCTTGCTGAAGTAAACCGAAGACATTTGATTTTGCTGAAGGAGAGTCAGAATTAGTATCAGGCCTTAACGTAGAATATACAGGAGGTTGATTTGCTTTAATTTTGCTAGCTGAATATGCTAATATAATCCTTTTAAGTTTTATTTCTATAATTTTGTTCTTATCATCTATTAAATCCTTCTTTTTTATACTATCAATTTTAACTTTTCTATATTATGAGTTCGTGGCACATACCCCCGCTTTCGGTATGATTTACTAATACAATTTAGATGAAAAATTATACCCCCAAGTATTTTATTTATTATTCCCCTTTCACTTGCTATCTCTATATTTTTTCTTTAGAACTAAAACTCACAAATTTTTTATTTTACTTAAACTAATTAACATGACCTAAAAGGAATATTCCTTTAAAAATGTTTTCAAAACACTTATTAACTTAAATCTAAATAATTAAGTCTTGAATTTCACTTAATAACCAAAATATAAAATATATTGAAAAATACATAAATCTAAATATTGCACCTAATTCCATAAAAGGAGTCTCTACTTCTTAAGCCCCAATTCACGTTAATAGTATTCAATTTACTACAAAATATCAATAAAAATTTTAGTACCTGGATAAAATAGTCTTCTTCGAAGCCGACAATTTATAAAAAAAAGAGGTAAAAAATATAAAATAACTACAGATTTCATAAGAGCAATACCCCCCCCCCCATTTTTCTAGAAATAGAACGAAGAATAGTATAAGCAAATAAAAAATTTCATTCAGGTTGAATATGTACCGGAGTAACTATAGGGTTTGAAGGAATAAAATTTTCTACATCTATAAAAATATATGGTCAAATCAGAAAAACTAATAAATAAATTACAAATACCACTAAAATCCCAAAAATATCTTTTACTCTAAAATAAGGGCGAAATCTTACCTTATCATAATCTCTAATCAAACCTAAGCAATTTCTAGATCCTGTTTCACTTAAAAAATTTAATGTATAATTAAGATTATTAAAATAATAAAAGGTAAGATGAAATCAAAAGCAAAAAACCGAGTTGGATTTCCAACAGAGAATCTTCCCCACACCCATTCTACTATCATTACCCCCAAATAAGAGATTGCAGACAACAAATTAGTAGCTGCCCAAAAAGACATTGGTCCTTCTGGTGAAAAATAACCTAAAAACGCAGTTACTATTGATAATAATAAATTATTAACTCCACTTAATCAAGTATTCTTAAAACGATATGATGCATTATATAATCCTCGTCCTATATGAATATATATTAAAAGAAAGAAAAATTTAGCTCCATTTGCAAAACCCGTAATAATCAACCATAATTTACATCTCGAACTATATGAACCATTCTATCAAATGATAAAATTACATTTCCAGAAAACTGCATTGCTAAAAACAAACCAGTTAAAATCTCAATTCCTAAAAATACTCCTAACAAAGACCCAAAATTCCAAAAATATGTAAGTCTAGACGGTGATGGTTAATCTACTAATATATCATTTATAATTTTAAATACACCCTTTTTTCGTAAAGATACTAAATTCTTTCATTATTTAATCAATCAAATTAACCTTTTAAACAGGCACATAATTTATCCAACTCGAGTAGCTACTTCTCGAACTCCCTAATTCACACTACAATTACTATTAAACCTAATAAAAAAAACAATAAATATATTCTTCTTATCATTGTGACTCCTTCCCAAATTTTTTACCTTCATTTTCTTATATATTCGGAAAAAATATTCTTTTTTACTAAATATAAACCCAACAATGCAATTAATACCCCTGCTAACCTTGATATCTCCAATCTTTCATTAGATAATATTCTTACTATCGAAGTAAATACCACTATTACACCCCTTAACATTGCTAAAACCAATATACAAGAAAATCCTCCTCACTCACCCATAATCAGTAAAGAATATAACAAAACCAAAATTACTAACCTTCTGTGTGATAAACCACTATAGGCTGAATTCCTAAAAGAAAAACCACTCTTATTACTAACATTATTCTCAAAATATTTTTAGTTTATAAAAACACTTACTTTGGATGTAAGAAATGCTAATATTTACATTACAAAAATAATAATTATTATAAAAATTACAAGACTTTGATGATGATGAAAAAATGTCCTCCTCCTCCTTCTAAGACTTGAACTATTATTAGTTTCTATATTTAACCTTATAATTCTAAATTTATATACACACATTTCCTGCTATAACATTAATATTTATACTAACTATCATAGTATCAAGGTCCTCTCTAGGTCTAGTCCTTTTAGTTTCAATAAGACGCTTTATAAAATCTTCCAATTTTAGTCTCCTTTATGAACCCTTATTTAACTTTTGTTAAAAATTATTCTCCCCTTAACTATATTTTCTTCAAACCACTTTTTCTAAAAAATATTATATTCCTCTTCTATCTTTTCTCCTAATAACAATTCTAGTTAAATTTAACACTACTCCCTTAATTATTTTCAAAAAATTTATATTTTTAGACCCACTTTCTAATATTATAATTCTCCTAAGAATTATACAACATTATTAATTATTATTTCCTCTTATACACTACACAGTTCATTTATTATAATTTCAATAATTCTCCTAATCCTAACCTTTTCAATTAGAAATATTCCTCTGTTTATATAATATTTGAAATTGTCCTACTTTTATTTGAATTACTAAAATTGGCCGAACGACTCCAAGCTAGAATTTATTGAATAATTTATTCCTTTACTTGCAGGAATCCTAAATATAAAGTATAATATACTCACTTTTACTTACTCATGTTACCAAATGAAATTTATCCTAATTTTTATACTAGCTTTTTTAGTAAAATTACCTATATTTCTATTTCACCTATGACTCCCTAAAGCTCATGTAGAAGCACTTGTAGAAGGGTCTATAATCCTATCCTCTTAAAACTAGGAGGATACGGAATCATTCGATTTTGCTCAATATTTTTTTCCAAAATTTATTCACTAAACCTATGAATTATAAGAATTTGCTTACTCTTCAGTAGCCCATATAGGATTAGTTTTAAGAAGAATTATAACTATAAGCCAATATGGTTTATATGGAGCTATTATTATAATAATTGCAAACGGCATTTCATCTTCTACATTATTCTTATTAGTAAATATAATTTATTCAATTAACCATACTAGCAGCATTTTATCATTCAAGGGATTAATGAATTCATTCCCCAATCTGACATTTTGATGATTCATCTTCATTGCCTCCAACATTGCAGCTCCCCATCAATCAATTTAGCTAAAGAAATTTTAATAATTATAAGCCTAACCAATTTCAAGTTTATAAACATTACATTTTTAATTTTAATTTCGCTAATAACTTCTATCTTCTCTATTATACTTTTTATTAACACAATCCATAATAACATCAATACTAATATATCTAATCCTCCCTCCCTTAAATTTTACATAACTCTATTTTTCCATTTAATCCCCTTAACTTTATTAATTACAAAAATGGACCTCTTTTTGATTTAATTAATATTAGTTAAACTAAAACATTGATTTGTGTGATCAAAAATATAAATATTATATTAATAAGAATTTCTATATTACACTTTTCCCTTTTACATTTTTTTCCTCTCTCTATTGCTTAAAATTCTCATTATTTATCTCTATCGAAATTCCAGTTATTTCTACTTTTTCAATAATAATCCTAATAAGTATCATTATAGATTGAATATCCTTATTATTTTTATTTACAGTCTTATTTATTTATAGAACAATTTTGATATTCAGAGCAGAATATATCTCTTATCAACAACACAAATAGTTCTCCTTGCTATTAGTAATATTTATCCTTTCTATAACCTTACTCATTTTAAGAAACAATATTATTTTCATCCTTTTAGAATGGGATGGATTAGGACTCTCATCCTTCATTTTAGTAATCTACTACCAAAATTTCTCTTCAGCAGCCTCTAGATCCATTTCTATTTTCTCTAACCACTTTGGAGTTATTATAATTATTCTTTCAATTGCCTTATTAAGTATATCATGCAATTGAAATTTTTAAAACAATAATTTTTTTCCATTTCTTATCATAATTTTTCTTATATTAGCTTCTTGTTCTAAAAGAGTCCAATTTCAATTTTCAGCGACTTCCAGCTGCTATAGCAGCCCCAAACCCTGTTCCAGCTTTAGTTCATTCATCTACACTAGTTACAGCTGGAGTTTACCATTTACAGATATATTTTTATATATGTATAATAAACAGAACCTATTTAAACGCATTCCATATGTACTAATACTTAATAGTTTTTTGAACATTTCTCAGCTGAGTGCTTTTTTTCAATAGTACATGTTTTATCACGGAAAATGACTAAAATTATTAAGAGTTTATTGATATTCGAGAAAATATCTACTCTTGAAAAGTTTCTTAAGAAATCTAGTCTGTTGTGCCTGTAATTTCTTTTTCTTTAGTTGATATTCTGTAGTCAAAACAATGCTACCATCTGTGACAAATATTTCAATATTTCTAACTTACTTTCATCTGCAGATATGAGGATTCATTAAAATGTTTAAACTCGTAACTGCTTTGTGTTTTGTGAATCTTTCTTTAAGATGTAAAATTAAAACATTGAAAAATCAAAATCTGTTATATTTAAATAAGATTATGTGATACTCTTGGAATGTTAGAATATAATGAGTTTCTTTGCTAGTCATCGATAGTCTAATTTATTATTTGTTTTAAAACAGATTCCGATTTTAGAAAAGGAGATCCAGAGACACTTTTCAAAGGATAATACATTTTATTCCTTTCTCTGGAATCGATTTTGATGGAATCTTCTTTTTTTTCATGAAAAAATATTTAAACATTAAAGGAAAAGAAATATTCAATTTTTTTTTAAAGAATTCCGAATATCTTTGGTAGTGTAATGAAAGAATTATCCTGAAATATCAAAATTACTTCACTAAAAGCCCTCGTGTTGCTTATATTGCGACGTTAATAAAACCAAAGCAAACATGAAATATAACAATTTTCAAAATAATTCGATATAAAAACCAACGTTTTTATATGGTGGCAAAGTTTATTAGAGAAAATTATTGAAATATTAGTTAAAACTGTTAGTTCTTTTTAACTTTAAAATTTACTTAAAAAGAGACATTTGTGAGAGTATTAAAAATTCATAATACTCATAAAATCAAAACATGCATTTGAAAGTTTGTAAGTCATTCTATTAAAAAAAGAATGGGAACCAGAATTCAGAAAAAATTATTGTGATAAGACATGGCGCCAAATATTGGAAACTTTCTTTCTTGCGAATGATTACTGACTAAAAGCCAGTAACCCTTACTATCTCGGAGATAGTAAAGGGGAGATAGTATCTCCCTTTTGTGAGTACAAAAGGTTTACGATACCTCATGCGTGGGGAAACGATACCTCATGCGTGCTCCCAGAGGGGGAAAGAAATTTTTTCCTCAATCCTAAAAGCGCCGAGAGGAAAGAACATTTTGACTTATTAAAATTATTGAAATATTAGTTAAAACTTGCCGCAAATGTCTAAATATTGCATTGTTAGGCGAGTACGAACGATTCCCAAAATTTCAAAGCTCTAGCTTGATGGGAAGTTGGTTAAATTAACGATCGAAAATTTGATGACACACACACACACTCACACTCTCTCTCTCTCACACACACACCAAGTGAAATTCAGAAAAACGTTGTAAAATAAACGTCTGGCTTATGTCCCTTTACACACTCCCCCCGGGTACACCACTACTCCTGCCTGTGAGGGGCACTTGATTGTGATAGACAGAAAAATTGAACACATTCGCCAGAAAATAAAGGAAAGTCAACAACATTTAAGTTCCTAGAACATGTCTTATTTTATTTCAGAAATTAAGAACTGCATTTTATTGCGAAATATGCATAACGTTATTAAAAATATTTATTAGAAATAATATTAATTTTATTGAAAAATAAATTAGTTTTAGAGTGACAAAAATTATATCTGACTCATAGAAAAGTATTAATAAAAGTATTTTATTATATTTTAAAGTATTAATAAAATACTTGGAAAATCCTATTCATCTAATAATGAACTTTTTCGAACTAATTAACTTTTTAGACTTTTGATACTCTTTATAATACAAATTGGGGGGGGGGGGGGAATTGGTGTAGGAAATGCAAATACATATAACATATGCGTTTTCCAACATTTTCCAAGAATTTCATTATTTCATTTTGAAAATATCTTTATCTTTATATAACATCAGAGTTTTCCAGGAAAATTTTATATTTGAGTTTCCAGGGATATCTTTTTCATATAATTCCAGTCTAATCGATATTTATCACTTTTGTGAAAGATATTTTCTCTGAATTCCAGTTAAAAGCTCTGGGTGATATTTTCCAATGAATAGAAAAAGAATTTTTCATAGAATGAAACAAGTTTCTTAATAGTATCAGAAAATAGAATTCATTTCTCGTCTGAAGTATTAAGATTGCGATATAGGAATGCATATGTAGGAAAAAGACAAGTGTATAGATCCTAAATTGAGGCAATAGGGTGTTTAAATGTTCAATTATGAAATTTACATGAGAAAGAGGAACTTAAAGTTTGAAAAAAAATAGGGGAACCATTATTACTTCTAAGATATAATAAACCTTATCACAACAATTATATGATGCAATCTTGTCGAGCCAATTGAATTTAAGAGAAAATGAGCCTCATCATTTTTTTCTTTTAATTTAGAGCTATTTAAGTGAATGTCATGACAATAAAATGTTTACTCTTTTCGCTCCTATAACATTATATAGCGTTGCAAATTTTCAGAAGATTATCATGTAACCGGGATAAAATACCTATAGTTTGAGAGCCGAAAGTGTAAACATGTATTATCAAAGTGCTATTATTTTAGTTAACCCCAAAATGTCGCACGTGACCCCTTTTCAAAAATTTGTTTTTGTGTATAGTTTTGATATTCGCTTTCACCAGTAACGGACTTAAATTTTCAAAAGTACATCATAAAAAAATTCCCCTGAATTTTTATTCGATTAAAATAAAATATATGTAATATATGTCTGATACCTGCTTTCACCACTAATGAACTCAATTTTCAAAAATATGTCGTAATAAATTCCCCTAATTTTTTTATTGGATTGAAGTGAAACAGATATAAATATTAAATAAGTTTCTAAATTTAGGAGGACAATTGGCTGTGATACAATTATTGTAAAAATTCTTATAATTAGCCATAATTTCTTTTAAATTTATTGAAACCAAATTTCTATTACATAATATGTTATTAAACTTTATAACAAGGGAGGTTGATTTCACGAGGGACGGGTTTGCTTTAAAACCATACCAAGTATATCCTTTTCCTCTTAACAGCTCTCGGATCACTACGGTTCTTATTAAAATCTATAAAATTCAATATTTTGACTAGACTTTCTTTTCTTTTCGCGATGAGAGCAATAAATTTCTCTTCGTCTCAATACAAGCTTATCAACGATGTAGGACTCAAAAGTTTCCTGACAGAATCCGTTATTTAAAAAAAAAAATTATTATGATTTAAAATACAGTAGCAAATTCTCTTTCGAAATATAAAATTTACGCATGAACACTCTTTTGCCATTGCTTATTCGAAACACTTCTGAAATACGTTTTAGTCATGTCTTTAGTAGCAATTAAATTTTTAGTTATGCAGTTTATGCCAGCAATGAAACTTCAATTTTGTATGCAAATTCATATCCACTACACCTCAAGTGTCTTGCCTGCTCCTTAAGCAGGTTGAAGTGGCAGAAGGTGATATAAGGGGTGGAAAGAGAATGTTTTAATAGTTTTTTAAGTTTTTGCTAGTAAGTTGTTGGTAAGAAAAAATCGGTGTGCAGGAGCGTTTTCATGTAAATGTACCATAACTCTGGTACATTTACATTACATCTGGTACACTTTCATGTAACCATACGTTTTGGTCTCTACGTTTATATCGACTGGTGTAAATAACGCAGGATCTCTACATAGAGTTTACTGTTTACAGTGCTTCTTTCAGGGAAACACTTTACATGCACAATGCTCTGGGTTCCGAAAAATACTCATAACATGACATTCCCTATACCATCTTATATGTGGATATATATTGTAATTAAAAAAATGTTGGAAATACATTTTGAAAAAGAAAATATTCAACTAATCCTTTCTGGGTTATTTCTTTGTATTCCAGACTTAAAACATTAAATTTTATCACAACTTTAATTTGTATGTAATGCACGATATAACATTTCTTAATGATGCACAAATAATACCACTCAAAAAAGGATAACAGTTTTGAAACAAAACCAAGTTAAATTTCAAATAAATTAGTCTTGTAAAACATAGAATAAAATGTCCATTGGTGCTCAATTTTATTTGGAATGTTCAAAATTGAGCAAAACATAATCTAAATATTAACACTATTTTTATTCTTATTCAGTAGTTTAAAAAATGGATGAATTATACACAGATATATAAAGTTATTCTTTTTTCAAATTATGCATTTCATTCATTTGTTTTCATTTTATAATTAAGAAAATATTTGAGAATTTTATTTGTTTTAGCAATTGTTATACAAAGGTTACAAATTTGAAACATAAAAATCAAAACTGAAACTGATATAGACGATATTTATGTTTTTTTTTTTATTCCTTCGAAATGAGTTTTTATAAGTAAATATGAATTATTAATTTATGAAAAATACATTGTTGTGTGCGAAATACTCGAAGAATATATTTGTTGCTTCTGTATTCGTTTCGTATAGTTTGTCTCTAACTTTTGGCTGTGTTCCCGACTTTTTTCATAATTTTGAAAGATTCTTGTAACTATCATGCGTTGCTTCTTTTTCAGAAAGATATTTAAAAACTAATTAAATACGATATAAAATATTTGAGTTTAAAAAGCCATTTAAATACAATACATAGAATAAATGCAGTTTTTTTTTTTTTTTTTTTTAAAAAAAAAAAAAAAAAAAGCATATCTTGTACTCTATCATATTTTGTTGTCAAAATACAGCGGTTTATTTTTCTTTAAAAAATAGTGAACCTACATTTTCGTATGATTTTATACACCAGAAGAATCATTGTGTCCTATAATGTAGATGCTACTATCTATTTGGATTCTTTGAATACAGAATCAAGTGGATAAAAGCCTGTTTTAAGTTATTTCTGAAATACTGAACAATTTGATTGAACCATTGTTTTATTAAAGTTGCAGTGAAATGCAACATGAGGACTTGTAATGGTGATGGAACTCTTAATTTTGAGTCTTGGTAAGTGACGAGGACGACTCTTGATCTCGCACCTCCCTTCTCCAATTTCTACTGAAAATAGAAATATTAAGCAACTGAGTGTAATTCTATAGGAAAAAATTGTAAGACCTCAAAGATAAAAATGTAATAATTTCTTTCAAATAGTTGTTGCACTAATCTTCCGCAAATATCGCAGTTAACATCGATTTCCGTATGAGTTATTGAAGACACAGATATTCATCTGATTTCAAACAAAGCAATTGTATATATGCATATTGTAATTTATTTCGTTGTTAAATAAATGAACAATAGATTGAGGTATTGAGATTGGACATTTATCTTTACTCAGATGCATTTCTCAAAAACCCTTACAATATCACATTTAATTATAAGAGAAATATTATCCTAAGAACTGAATTGACATTTATAAGTTAATGAAAGTAATCGAATTGTAAAGGAACGTATTAAAGAAAAAGAAACATTGAAGTTTACTTCGAATAACATTTTATACTGAAGTATTCAGGAGTGAGAAACCAGAGATGTATCACTCTTTATATTTTGGGAATGAAAGAAAATATTAGACATGGATACAAATATATTGTCCAGACACACACATGAACACACAAGGTATAAACAAGTTTCACAGAATGTATGTGTGATTTGTTCAAATAATTTCAATTCTTCTTGACTGACAGATATGTTGTACTACTAAAAGCGTGTCTCATCAGCTTATCATTTGTCTTTATGAGTATTTTACAGAATTTAGGTGAAAGTACTATATTATCACTAATTTTTCATCACATTTTTATATTATCTTATTCGGTTCCTAAGTTTAACCACATCGAAACGAAACTAAAACGAAAGAGTTTGGTCTCAATTTTGAAGGGAAGAAAATTCATTTAAAACACATAAGAAAAAAAGACCAGATTGATAGTCCTCACCCAGAATTTATGCATTTAACATTTTATTGGAAATATATAAAAGTAAGAAATTTAGAGATGTAATTATTTGAGAAAGAAACAAATACAAATGAACAAGTATATTATAATCAAAATGTAAATAAATTTTCCGAGACACAAGAGCTCTTCAGCTACTATTCTTTCTCACTCACAGATATATGTTAGTCATAATTCTGTTGTAATCAGTTTATTTTTTACCTTAGAATTTAAAAATTACCCATTGCTTTATGAAAAGCACATTTTACTTTTAAAGAAATCATAATTTTCTTTTGTTTCACCAATAACACGAAATTTTTGTACGCGTTATCGTGATATCCATTTCAAAAGGACATGTGGAGGTTGCAATATGATAATATTTAACAAGTATAATATTTTTGGGTTTCTAAGGTATTGATATTCCTCAATTATGTTAAATATAACATCTATCACTCAATATAGTTACATGTCATATTAATAATTTTAGGTGTTATTCTTTCTAAAATACATGAGGAGGTTAAATGGATAAAAAGGTATTATCAATATTTTTTTAAAATTTTTCTTTCAAAAAAATGATATCATTACAATAGCTATTTTTCTTAGTATTAACAGTATAACAATGTATGAAACTGCATCATATTAGATTATATTATATAGATTTATGCATATACTTTTGTATCAAAATGACACATTTAACGAAAAAACTATTTGAGTTAGTGAAAATCATAGGATCTTTGTCAATTCACATTTATTTCTAACAAAACTGATACAGAATTAAAAAATATATATATAACAAATTTGAATGCCAGATGAAGGAAAAATGATTTTTGAGAAAAACATAATAAGAGATTTGCAGGTTTCTACAAGATTTACAGGCCCAACGTTTACATCCAGAAAAATATTAGATAAAAAATAAGGAACTATCATTAGGAAAAATATACGAAAAAAAACATAAAACCGAATAACATTACAAACCAAAAAAAAAGTTGTAGAATAACATAAAAAATCCAAACCTTAACAAAGGGAAAAATAAAGAACAAATAAATATTAAAAAGAAATTTAAACAGATTAAAAAACCATTCTACACTTACAGAGACAAATACTTTTCAAATACAAAATTTTCACA
>BMAW01033636.1:84430-111424 GCA_019974015.1 Nephila pilipes | reverse complement strand
GAAAGAGATAAAATGTTTCAAGCCCTACTTTCCTTATAAAATAACTTTTAACTATATTCTTGCTTTTTTGGTCATATTTTAATAATTTTCTTACACATAGATTATTATCTTTCTTCTGATATAAATAGTAGAACATTTCACTGGATCTTTTACGCTCTTTGTTTTGTATGTGCATGTATTACCATGGGTTTCTATGAAATTTATTGCTTGTTTTTCATTGCAACACGCATATAAATAATTTTACGTTAAGAAACTCTGACAATAATTGCATCTTTCTCTAATGTACCCATGTCATAAATGTTAGTTCGTGCAATTTAATTTTTGGCACTGAAACCTCATGGAATAAAAAATGTGAGGATGTTACTATTTTTCTAGATAAAGCAACCTAACCTTTATGCTCTTGATAATGGATAATATAAAGTTCACAATAAAATTGTACGTATGGGGTAAAAGCGATGTTATGTAAAAAAATTAAATATGTTTGGTTGGGAAAGAGATTCTTTCTCTCCAACCAAGACAATTAAAGTTAAAATGAGTAGGATTTAAAATGTTTAAAGTAGACATAGTGGAACACATAATATTCAATCAAGATATGTACATATAGCGGAACGTTTTTCAATAAGATGTGTCTATGTGTCAATCTCAAGTGCCCAATGAGTACACACGTTTGAATAATGTCTTGTCTTATACAGGGAAATTGTTTCAAATTAGAAATATTATACTTAATATGATGCATGAGAAGAAAAATTATACATATTATAAGAATTTATAATTATATAAAATACATAATTATAAAATTATAAAAAAATAACAAATTTAATATTCTGTTCGACAACATAATACTTATTCGTTAACATAATAAAATTCGACTATATAATAGAGACACTAAAGTAACTCGTTTGCTGAGAGCTGTGAAGATTAATGTGATTAAAATTAGTAAATATTTTATTAATAGTAAATATTTTTCTCATATTGCTCGATTTCTTTAAGTTTTTTTTAAAAAGATGTTAAAATTAAAATTCAGTTCTCCACTGAAAAAAAACTTTTCTTTTACTTTCTTTACGGACATGATTAATATCTGTAGTTTTAAATGGAATGGAAGTATGAATAGCGTTTTTGACCGATGAATTTTATCTGAAAACTAAGAAAGTTCCTGATGATGCAGTTATAAAAGGGTATTTCAGTGATAAAAGTTGCTATATTAATTCTATAGATTGCTCAAAACAGTATGCGATTACATTTTGGATAAGAAAGGCTCGAAAGGATTGAGAACAAAGACACAGTTTAATATGGAGGACAGTATTCAATCCAGTTAACATGAAACTGATTTTCTGGCTAAACTATATATCCTAGTGATCATTATTTAATTCTACTCATATGAGTGAACGGTATATAATATTATATATATGTATGTAATAAATGAAGCAACTGGGTTCTACATGTAAGAACGTTTTATGATTATACTACTATATCAATGTTGAAAGTTTATGACTTTTTGATAAAATAATAGGATGTCCAGCATTTTCGCTTGACTCTGAATTAAATGACCTCCCTCGTACAAACAAAACTTGATTTTCATCTAAAGAGGGCTTAGAAATTTCTACTTACGTTCATGTGATATATTTTTACCTTGTTTAAAGTCTTTTATATCTGCATCAAATTCTTCTGCTTGAGCATGTCTCATTAAAATATCACGAGCATGTTTAAGTTCTACATAGATAATAAATTGATCAGCTATATTCTTTTTTCTGTATTTTTAGAAGAAACTTAAATATAAAGCTTAGAATTCTAAATAATTTTAAGTTCCTATTTGGAAATTCATAAAAATTATCAAGAAAATTTTCCACTATAGATCGATTATAAGTATTCACAACCAGCTTTAGTTTTTTTTTTTTTTTGTAAACCTGGAATTAGTACTTGATAAGACCCGATAATTTGGAAGATTAGTGCCGCTGTGAAGTAACTCTGGTCCAGGTCATCAAATATTGCTTCCAATACGCTCATCTGCAGATAGAACCCTTCTCAGGGGATGAGCAGGATTGACATCAGGTTTGATGTGAGGTCTTTCAAATTTGGTGGTTAAATCTGTAAATTGCGTAACTCTATTAGCAACAAAAAGCTTTAAGCGATGGTCCGTACCCTGATAAGGTGCACTGTATCAACACGGTGTTGGATTAGATTTAGAACCTTGTTTATAAGCTTCGACAGTTGTATAGCTCTTAAAAGTTTCAAGCGTGGCAGTGGAACACATTTTAATTGTGCCACTCCAGATTTACTGCACAACAAATTTACACTGAAGTTCCTAAAACTATCAATGCTTAGACTTAATCGCAATATCCATATGCTTATTCTGATACTACCGAAAATCTTTGACTTTCTACAAGTGGAATGACGCATTCAAGAATGTAACAATACGGATTGGTAAGAGAATTGTCTTTAACTTCCTCCACGTGACCCGAATTTTCATATTCTGCAAGAAATTCTTCATATAATTGTCTAATGGCTGGGTTTTTATTTAATCGAATTAAAGTGCTATATTAAGCCATCTAATAACCAATTCTTGGGATAAACCAAGTTCCATTTTATCTTGCTGTATTTGTATGTGAATGATATAACGACCAATTTCTAGAGTGAATATCATCAAATGCTCCAAGCTATATTTCATTTCATCATTTACAGATTGTGTTTGTGGTAAAGCTTCAACTTCCCAAAACGAGAAGTTTGATCCAAAATTGTGCTTTCAACAGCTAAATGTCAGAAACTTTAGTTGGTATTCTCTTGCACCCTTCCAATAATTAAATATCCAAAATAGGGGTTTTAATCAAAATTTGTTTATTAATTCTACTTGGAATGGGCTTTAGAATTTCAGAAAATCTTTTTGCTTCCTGTAAAATATCAACTTTAAATGGTTCACAAATGCTAATGTGAATCTCATGGATAATTATATGTTACAAATACATAAAAGATGATATAGTGTCAAATAAGTAATTTTTAGATCCACTAAGAATTCAATATCTGTCAAAAAATCTGGATTTTTGCAAGAAAGGACTATAATTATTTATTGACCAATTGCTAACAAAGTGTCTTTTAATCCACCGACTGGAACATTAATTTTATTTTTTTAACCCTAAAAATATAGCGCAATCTTTTGTTATGAACGAAGCTTGAGAAATGCTGCCTAATATCGCTCTGCTTTGTTTCTATTATCCGCAATTATCTTTCACGTAAATAGATGCAGTACTGAGAGGAAAATGTGTTGTTTTTCCCTGGGAAATAAAATTCTGAATTATTTATTCGCTTCCCTTTAGCTTAGTGAAATGATTTTCATCAATTATTAACGATGCTTGGGGAGAAGAAAAGCGGAGCAGAATTGCTTACATAAGGCAATTGATTAATGAATTCTTCCGGAATTATTTTTTTTCTTTGCTGTAAATATGTCAACTTTCAATTGGAACATATTTTTGAAATGCAATCCACTAATTTATATGATAAATAAAGGTACAGATATTTTGATTTACAAGAATTGAAACATTCAAATACTTTCAGTTTTAAGAACGTATGATATTTCTTCAAATATTAAATATCTTCTCAAAGTATATAATAACCCTAAACAGATTTTACACAAAAAGGTTTTTTTTTTTATTTGTATGATGAAACGAAATTTGTTCCAGTAGCATTTAATAACTTAGGTTTCCAAACAAAACAAGAAGAAAAATAGGTTTTTTTTTTTAAATTTGAAATATTTTTTCAAGAAACAAAAACACGTTTCCTAAGTAAATACTTCATGGGAATCAACCGTTAACTCAAACTGTCTATTTCTTTCTTCAATTTCACTCAAATTAAATTAATTAACAAAATATCAACAAAGTTATTGAGTGGGAATTTTAATACCTCTACAGAACGAATCTTTTTCTGAAAGGTATCTATTAACAGTCAAAGATCTACAGTGTTTTCTTTCACTAATAGTTTGTAAAGAATTATGTTTTGGATAAATGACTATGCATTAATAAGTTTGGTATTTTCATATCGAAGCGTAAGATCTGTAAACAAGTAATATACATATTCATTTGGTGCCTGCAATTGCTTTGTAGCACCTTTAAGAGAAGCTTTTAAACAGTAGAACTTTGATGATTCAATAACTTAGGATTATTTGAATTAAATTCTGAAATTAAATTTTAAAAATATTACAATTGTTTTATTTTCCGGCAAATTGATTTAATCGAATTTTAGATGATTGAACGTTATTTACATCGTTCGCACTACTATTTTCTTCAATTCTACATTTGCTGGTTTCATTAATTTGATAAAGAGGAAGATTTCCACTCACGTAAAATTCTTGAATATTTTCATCGAATTTCAATAATATTGTTTCGACTACGTTAAAATTACCATCACTTTGGATTTCAAATAGGATTACTTGGTAAATTAGAATTTGTTTTTAATTTCTACTTATGTGTCCAATACATATTTAAGATTGATTTCATTAGACGCTTCAAAAATTTAGGCGATATCTTAGTGAATTGATATTATATGTTTTTCAATTTTTATTTAACGTTTTAATTGAAGGCGTATCCATAAGACGTATCCATGGTACCCATATTTTGGTATATTTATTAACTTCTCATTAATTATCCGGCTCGATGGACCATGGTTTGTGGGAGGCATGTAAATTATAGTTCAAAACTTACAGGAACAATTTATTCCAACTGTGATAAAAGTTTATTGCAGCACTTTCATTTAGTTGAATTCGCTACAAAAGAAAAGTATTCCACAATGAGCCGGCGAAGTATGTGCTTTCTCCTTTTCCCACCTTATTAATGTACTGGAAGGCTTTGTGAATCTGAATTCACCAACAGTGAAACTCTGGTGCCAAAATCTGTCCTCAGATAATTTCTCGATACGTCTCATCATTGTCTGCATTGATATAGCCTGCTTTCAATTCAATATCTTTATTATCAAAATGGCGTTCAAATATTTGGTGACAAGATTCAAACGTTTCTTCTCTGCCAGATAAAGTTTTCTTTTATTTCGCCAAAGCAATTGCATATGAAGCTTCTCTCATTACTATGCCTTCACTACTTACTTTAGCAAATATATTTTGCATTCTGATTTTCCTTCCTTTTTTTAGTCACATATTCTTCATATAAGATCATTTTTTTTCTTCTATGTAAGTTTAAAGCTGTATTTCATAGTGTCTATGAAGATAATGTCTTCTATCATGTAAAAAAGATACAAACACAAACAATGTAAAACGATTTTCCTATTGAATTTGATATAAATAATAACTTATTTTTCTACTTTTTTTCATTAAATTCATACTTACTATCATTTTCTGCAATTGTTTTGATCATTTTATTTTGCGTTGCAATTGAAGAAAGGAATTTAAGCCATCACAAAAAAGTACAAGAGTCTAAAAATGATGAAAAGAACCAACAGATCATATCACACGAAACAAAACAAACAGACACGCACAAAACGCTAGTTCAAAACTCTTATTCATAACTAGACACTACAATAGCTCACTCAGAGCCACTGACAGAAGTGCCACTTGCTATCATCCATTGTGCCAAATTTCGCTCATGCGCTGCTGTTTGACCACCCTTGCATTAAGGCATGTAACTCTACGATTTTCTACAATTGATCTTGAATGAAAAATATAAATTGAATCATTTCTTATTTACCACTGAATATCGATTAGATCTACCTGGTGTCTTAAATTAAAACCCTTGAATGACCTTTGACGGAACAAGAAATATTTCCTTCTCCAATAAATCTTCTACAAATCTTTGATTTTCTTAGATAACTTTCCCTCAAATTTAAGTAAGTCATTACTTCTTCGGAAATAATGCTTTCGGGATGAAAAGGTTTTCATAGCGCACCTAAAATCAAATATCGGAGCTTTCTTACTTACGGGACAAATAGCTAAACATTCTTTTAATCTGAAAATCTTCTGTTTTTTTTCCTACTTTTGTGTTTCATATGTTACTCATTTTTTCAAGCCATCATTTTTTTTTCGTCAGAAAACCAGTTTACTTACTTATTGCTCAGAATTTAAACTAACTTAAAAGGCTCAAGACACAGCGGCCAATATTCATTGTATTACAAAATAGAAATAGTTTCAAAAAGAATCTAGACTCTCGAGATAAGAAACACTACTGAAATCACAGTCCTGAACGGCCAGCAGATAGAATAATGTATCTGATACATACTCACTGTATCTGGCATGTATCAGACACAATAATGTAACTGACATATGCCAGAGAGTAATGTATCTGATACAACTGATATATATCCAAGTTTAAAAGTCCTTTCAAGTTTTTTTATTTCAAGTTTAATAAATCATCTGCACAGTGATTACTAATTCCTAAATGGCTTCTCAAAGAGCATAAAATTTTATTTCCTTAAAGAGTTTTATAAGCGCAGATTTAAAGAATGTCTCAAATTTTTATTATATGATTAAAGTAAGAAAAGGCTTATTTTTTTCTAGGACTTAGAAATAGTTTTAAACCATATGCACAATACGTCTTTCTTATTTTTATTATTACAAAAGTCTTAGTCTTCTTCAATTTCTTGTTTGAAAGTAAAAAATGGTGTTTGGAACTAAAATTAAATGAAACGTTCATTGCATGAAGCGAAGAGAAAGAAAACTCTAATAAAAAAAAATACTGAAAAGCATTAGTTGGCATAAAATAACTTAAAACATTTCAACTTTGCAATATTTTTGCAAGTTAATATTTATAAACATTTTAGAATGATTGGAATTACTTTCCTTAATACTTATATTATTTTCACTAAGTGTCAAATTAAAAGCGAATTCTAAGTGCGATTTCCTTAGAGATATTTTGACCACAATTATCCAATTCAAAAAGCAAAGGTATTAAAACCTGATAGAAAAAATGGCTCAAAATAAACTAATTTTCATGAAATATAAGACATAGCTGAAATAAATTAAGATTCATGCTCATGCTAATATTTTTCTTGCGTATTCTGTTGTTTTTTGACGAATAAGCAAAACTCCATCTTAAATCGGTTTGTATTTAAGAAAAGAGACATATGCATAAATAATGGCGTAAGTTCCCTTCCTTTGGGAGACACCAATCTTTTTCCACTTCCATTTGAGTTTATCTTCCGCGATGCATTTATCGAATGTTTCTTTTCTACCATGGACAAGACGGAAACCTATTTCTCCTTAGAAACACTTTGTTATCTTGTAGGATTTCAAATAATTTTGTTTTCCTATAATTTCATGTATTTTCAAATCATTTGATAATCCCCGAATTTTATTCAAATGAAACTACTTCTAAGGGCATAATATTTGTTTTGAATACGATTTTTATTCTACAAATATCTGAATTCTAAAACATAGTTCCTGCAATTTGGTATTCATGTACGTATTATGCACATATATATTATCTTAAATAAGTTCATAACTTTAACTTGACTCAATATATTTTTGTACATAATGTCATTGAAATTCTTGCCCTCTATTCAAATATATAAATAATTTCACATGGTTTCATAATAAAATATTTTCAAATATCAAAATACAACAATAAAGACGAACTAGTTTATCAATAAAAACCATCAATACAACATGTCTCGCTTTAATTTTGAGTTTTATTTCGGAATTTGTAAGCAGAAAGTTTATTTTGCTCATCATTATGGAATTTAAAACAATTAATTGAATAAATTAATTCTTTTAAATAATCAAATTATTCACAAAGGAAGAATACAACCTGTTGAAATGGATAATTATGGCTCATGTTTAGACATATAGAGCGATTATTAACTTATTTTATATTCTAATAACGTATTATAATAACCTTAAATGTAATGTGGTGAAATAATTTATATTGTGCTTATAAATCAATTGGTAGTGGAATATATATTTTATTTCATTTTGGAAACCGTTTACCAGCTCTGTTTTAGTAGTTTGTTATAAATTAATTTACATATTGCATTATTTAACTGTTGTATACGTTATTTTTAATGTAAAAAGTAAAATTTCGTAACGTCTTTTCTAGAATTGCTTCGTTTTCACTCTTTTATTCTTGCAGGGACTATTTTTAAAGATTATTTAATAACATACTAATTACAATTCTCAAAGAAAAGCGTTGGATCATTCTTCTTTGTATGGCAAAATTAAAAAGAAATTGAAACAGTAACTGCCTTAATTTTTTTATTCCACTTATTTTTATGTTATTAGAACCAAAGCAGGGCTCAATGTTTTTAATACGAGTATAAAATTAAATATAAATTGTGTTACAATTTGTTGTGACATTCTTGTCCTTTAAGTATCAAAGCTTCAATCATTTGATACAGCGAGTAAGTCTTGTAAAGTCATTTTCCTCAATTATGTTTATATCCCTCTTTATTATATTACTTTAAAATATTTTCTCAGTATTGATTTGAAAGAGATAAAAGGAATTTTTTTCTAGAACATTTACTATTTGTTGTATTATTTACCACTATCATATCAAAATTTTAGCTCCACATTAAAATTACATTCATGCTTTGGAAACATAAAGTATCGAAATTATTTAAAACAAATATCTGTAATTTGTAAATGGGAAATGTGCACATTGTAAAATCTAATGTTTTTCTAAAATTCAAATTAAAATCATATACAAAAATTGTTAGATAACGAGATTTAAAAAAAAAACGATTGCTCCTCTTGAACAACTGATTATTTCCAATTAACATGGAGTATATTATGCAACATTTATTTTAAAATAATTTTCTTCTTTTTTTGAAATTTTTATAACACCTTTTTCAATGCTTTTTTCTAAATTTTAGCTAAGAAATTGCGAATAAATTAACTGTTCCATCAGGTATAAGGCTTTATTATAGATGCTATATAGACTAAAAATTTATTGGTTTACTTTTAACTAGATAAGGTTAAGAAAGTCAAAATGGATTCTTCTGAAGTATTTAGCAATTTATAAACAGCTTTAGCAAACGAAGAAATGAACTAACGCAAAATCGTTACTAAGAGAATAAGAGTGCAATTTAGCTCACCTTCTATTGTAACATTTTTACTATATCCCGTGCATTTTAATTAGTGAAAAGTTAACATGTATTTAAAAAAGTCAATTAGTCCAATTTAATTACCAGATCATGGAATGTTTACATTTTCATTTTTTTAACCAGAAAACTAATTGTAAACGAAGATGTATGTAATTTGAGTTGCTAATTTTTGTTACTATGTATCCCTTAAAATTTATTGAATCAGATGTATGCTATTTAGAGTAGAAAGGCATTTCATTGATTCTAGTAAATGCACAGAAAAGTTTTTATCGTTATATTCTTAAATACTAAACATTTAAAGAGCGAGACAATGAGCTTGTTAACTCAATAACTGTTAATTGATGGAAGTAGATCAATACTGGGTAGATTTTGCCGCTTAAAACCACTTGTATAAGCCAACAGATTATAAATGTTAGAGCCTAAAGTTTTCTGGACAGATAACAAACTATAAACACGACTCTCAGTCTTAGCACTGGATCCGTCTTCGACAGGATTACGGCAAATATGATAGATGCAAAATTTACATTGTGGCATGGTTGCCAGGCTGACAGTCAACCTCTTCGAGAATGACAATTGGCTGCTCAGATACCTCCGGTGAAATGCATATTGGTCAGCTAAAGGAGTGGAATGCTTTTCATTTAAGGGACTGTCTTGATAGCAAGAGTTGGAGATGACATGGATTGAAACTGAAAGATATTTTGATATAAGGGCTTTCGATAATAAGTGAAGTTGCGTTCTATTTTAATTCACTACATAATGATAAGTTATCTCGAGCAAATGATATTTAAATGAATACCAAGATGCATTCTATACAAGCTGATTATCAACATATGCAAGTTGATTGATAACACATCATTCAATAACTCCCGAGACTAACATTGAAAACAACATTTTTTTTGCAAAATTGTTTTTTATTCATCAACATAACACCTTTTGTTAATCACCTCTTAGGGTGATACAATCGTTCCAACGCTTTTCCAAATCTTTTTTTTTTTCACAAAAATTTTTTCTTCTTCTTTTTTCGCAAGAAATCTTTTTTGTTGCGAGTAAATAGCGATAAACAGCTTTCTGAATCATCGACTCGCTGCTGTTTTTGTTCCATCGAAAGCAATCGCGGCACCCACTTGGAAAAAACCTTTTTCATGCTCAATTTTTCATGAAGGATAGTAAATACACTTCCATATGATATCTGTGTCATCTCAGCAATTACGGAGCTTCACTTTACGATCTTTCATTATAATTTTTGTCACTTCACTCACATTTTCCGGTGTAACGGCTTCCACAGGTCTACCCGAGCGTTCCGCGTCATTTGTGTCGGTACGACCACGTTTAAACTCGGCAAACCACCGACAAATCGTTGCTTTTGATGGACAAGAGTCCGGGTAACATTTTTCAATCCATTGTTTCGCTTGCACGGTGTTTTTACCCATTAAAAAACAATGTTTTATCAGAACACGAAATTCGGTTTTTTCCATTTTTTAAACAAACTACAAAACGACTTTACTCCAACCTCGATAACTCAACTGTTTCTGGTCCGATCGACTTAAAATTTTGACACGTTTCAAGCAAAGGTTCGTACTCTAGAAAGACCTGGTTACTGGTTTACTACGAGCGCCATCTCTGGGTTAGTCTCGGGAGTTATTGATTGATGTGTTATGTTAAAAGTTTTAAATAATAGCTGTGCTTTTCAGATTGTTTACTCAAATATGTTATTTCGAATTAGGTAATTGTGATAACCAGAATTTTAATGTAAACAGAATATAGAATAATTTAATATTTCTGTATTAAAATTGTACCAGAGGATACATAGAGCCTTTATAGAACATATTGAAATGTTTTTTTTTTATAAACAATTAAATATGCTTCATTATTTTTCAATTTTATTCTTACAGATGTATGAGTATTCTTATATATATTTGAAGCTATATATGAAATAAGATTCTCGATAACAATACGATGCGATTAAGTCATAAATTTCAATAAAAACAAAGACTGTAAGGCGTATCTTAAACCGAGATAGTTAATTAGTAAAGCAATAGCAGGGCTTATATTTTTCTTTAGTATAACGAGGAATATAAATAAATAACCGCGTTCAAAAAGTAACATAGACAAAAGAATAATCATTTGCTACAAGAGACTGGAATTTATGGGTGTTTATAGATAAAATTTTAGTAGTAAAGTGTATGATATGCTATAATTATTCATATGTAGTGACATGGTGATTACATAATAGTTGGTAATATTCTACAGTATATCACAAAAATATTACCCGTCCGTTTGCTATAGTCTGTGCACTGTTCCGGTGAGTGTAAGCCTTCAACTGTAGTCAAGTAAGGAAGGATAATGTTTTTTTCTTCAAAGGCTGCGAATGTTATATTGAATGCGTATAGGAATGCTTGGGAAAAGGGTGGATGAAACTCTTAATTGGTACTAAAACTGTATGATAGGTATTTTGATCATACATTATTCTTCATATGTCATTCTTGAGTATCATTGTTTATAAATAAAGCTGTGAAATATTGTTGCATGAGTGACATGGTTAAGAAATATATTTTTATCTGTGGGAGGATACATATAAAAGAAGTACAGTAATGTCATGCAACCAATTTTTTTTCTTTATCTTTAGTTTAATGTTGTAATATTGCACATTCGATTTGAATATTGATGTTTAAAGAATGAATCATTTGAAAAGGGGATCAAGTGGATACTAAGCAATCAATTATTTTTCCAAAGACCTTGAAATATATTCCTAAATTTCCTTATCAAATTGAAAAGGAATTGATAAGGGAACTCATATAACGTCATTCAAAAAGGTTCATCCGATTTCAAATTTCTATACTTATAACAATAAACAACACAGGATGGTATGTAGTAAATGAATACAAAGGAAAACTGTGGAAGTTTTATTTTGAACACAATATATTACCCTCATGTGTTCTTTGAAATGTTATTTCATGAAAAGTGGTTTAGAAGCTTTCACCGAACTAACTCGAGACTAGATCTGTCTCAGTGGACCAAATGATTCGATATTACAAGGCTGGCCTCTTATATCCCCCGATAAGTCTCCATGCGATTTCTTCCTTTGGGGATTTGTAAAAAAAGAGTGTGTGAACTAACATTACTCACACATCTATTTGAACTTAAACAATAGATTTTTGCTGCTGTACATTCAGTTACCCCTGACACTTTACAACGTGTTTGACATGAATTTACTTTTGGAATGACACTATACGCAAAACCAAAGGATGTTATATAGACAACTGGTAAAACTCATTTCTATATTTATTTCTTGTGTTCATGAATTACTATTGCATCGTTTATTTATGAAAATAGGGAATTTTAAAATCATATGAATCATTTTGCATAACCCTCTGTATCTTTCTTTGTTCACCAAATTGAGTTTAAGTAACGGGAATTATATAAAATATTTTGCGTAATCTTATAATTGCATGGTATCATTTTTCTTTTGAACATGGTTACAGTTTGAAACAAATTATTGATAAGTTGTTTTTCATTTTTAGGACTCATGAGTACTCGTAAGACATTTAAAATCGCAATTATGTCTACGAACACTTTAGAGAGCAGTTTTCATCATCGCATTCTGGTAGAAATTCTGTTTTTCTTTTTTTTTTTTTTTGAATTCCCTATAAATGTCTATTATTTATTTTTTTTTTTCATATCACTAACTCCTTTCAACACTTTGTTTTAACTAAAGCATTCTGTAAAACTTAATTGATATTATAAATATTAAATCAATAAATACGACATGTTCCTGAATTACCGGTGATTTAATTCAGTGACTTTTATGAAATATACATTTGTATCAACCATTAGTATAACGTTAACCATCTTTAAATATTTAATGGCTTAATGCAACTATTCACTTAGCTCTATGAAAATAATGCGATGCTTGAAGTAATATTCCCAGTTTTCGAATTCATGGATATATTTGAAGATGATAATCTGAAATAATAAGCCAATTTGCAAAGAAGACAACCTAAATCATTGAATTGTAAAGACGACACGTTTAAAACGTTTTGCTTCTCTGAAAGAAGCAAAGATTAAGCCCCATTTTCTACTTAACTTTCCTTCCACGCTGGTATTTACTACACTCAAACAATATACGGTTTTTTCCAAAACCTTACGGAAAGACCGGAAACTATTTGAAAGCTAAAGCATTCACATATCAATAAAATGCACTTATCGGATGTGATCAGAGTCCGCACTGAGTCAAGTGAAAGTGGAATTCTTCACAATAGGACGATTTTCCAGCAACAGAGTTGGATTCGTCTCAATAGCAAGATATATATTCCTTTCTAGCTCTTTTCCGAAGGAGAGAGGAAGAAAAAAATGTTATTTGCTTCAAAGAGAGGGAAAATAAGAAACAAGGGAGGGGGCAAAAACAAGGAAATTTTTTGACCAATAGTATGAAAGAGTTTCCGTTGTCATTTGCAAAAGTTTTGCATAAGAATAGTAATATTATCCTTTTAACACACACAAATCATATATATATATATATATATATATATATATATATATATATAATTATTATTATTGATAATAATAATAAGGTGGTAAAATAATTGTGGGTTGGTGTGAAAATTTTGCATTTGAAAGGTATTCGTCTCTATAAGTGTAGAATGTTTTTTTAATCTGTTTAAATTTCTTTTTAATATTTATTTGTTCTTTATTTTTTTCCCTTTGTTTATGGTTTGGATTTTTAATGTTATTCTACATTTTTTTTTTTTTTGGTTTGTAATGTTATTCGGTTTTATGGTTTTTTTCGTATATTTTTCCTAATGATAGTTCCTTATTTTTTATCTAATATTTTTCTGGATGTAAATGTTGGGCCTGTAAAACTTGTAGAAACCTGTAAATCTCTTATTATGTTTTTCTCAAAAATCATTTTTTCTTCATCTGGCATTCAAATTTGTTATATATATATATTTAATTCTGTATCAGTTTTGTTAGAAATAAATGTGAATTGACAAACATCCTATGATTTTCACTAACTCAAATAGTTTTTTCGTTAAATGTGTCATTTTGATACAAAAGTATATGAATAAGTCTATATAATATAATCTAATATGATGCAGTTTCATACATTGTTATACTGCTAATACTAAGAAAAATAGCTATCGTAATGATATAATTTTTTTGAAAGAAAAATTTTAAGAAATTATTGATAATGCCTTCTTATCAATTCAACTTCCTCATGTATTTTAGAAAGAATAACACCTAAAATTATTAATATGACATGTAACTATATTGAGTGATAGGTGTTATATTTAACATAATTGTGGAATATTAATACTTTAGAAAACCAAAAATATTATACTTTTTAAATATTATCACATTGCAACCTCCATATGTCGTTTAGAAATGGATATCACGATAACGCGTACAAATATTCCGTGTTATTGGTGAAACAAAAGAAAATTATGATTACTTTAAAAGTAAAATGTGCTTTTCATAAATAAGGCAATGGGATTTTTTTATATTCTAAGGTAAGAAATAAACTGATTACAACAGAATTATAACATATATCTGTGAGTGAGAAAGAATAGTAGCTGAAGAGCTCGTGTGTCTCGGAAAATTTATTTACATTTTGATTATAATATACTTGTTCATTTGTATTTGTTTCTTTCTCAAATAATTACATCTCTAAATTTCTTACTTTAATATATTTCCAATAAAATGTTAAATGCATAAATTCTGGGTGAGGAATATCAATCTGGTCTTTTTTTCTTATGTGTTTTAAATGAATTTGTTTCCCTTCAAAATTGAGACCAAACTCTTTCATTGTAGTTTCGTTTCGATGCGGTTAAACTTCGGAACCGAATAAGATAATATAAAAATGTGATGAAAAATTAGTGATAATTTAGTATTTTCACCTAAATTCTGTAAAATACTCATAAAGACAAATGATAAGCTGATGAGACACGCTTTTAGTAGTACAGCGTATCTGTCAGTCAAGAAGAATTGAAATTATTTGAACGAATCACACATACATTCTGTGAAACTTGTTTATACCTTGTGTGTTCATTTGTGTGTCTGGACAATATATTTGTATCCATGTCTAATATTTTCTTTCACTCCCAAAACATAAAGAGTGATACATCTCTAGTTTCTCACTCCTGAAAATACTTCAGTATAAAATGTTATTCGAAGTGAATTTCAATGTTTCTTTTTCTTTAATACGTTCCTTTACAATTCGATTACTTTCATTAATTTATAAATGTCAATTCAATTCCTAGGATAATGTTTCTCTTGTAAGGAAATGTGATATTGTAAAGGTTTTTGAGAAATGTATCTGAGGAAAGATAAATGTCTAATCTCAATACCTCAAACTATTGTTCATTTATTTAACAACGAAATAAATTACAATATGCATAGATACAACTGCTTTGTTTGAAATCAGATGCATATCTGTGTCTTCAATAACCCATACGGAAATCGATGTTAACTACGATATTTGCGGAAGATTAGTGCAACAACTATTTGAAAGCCATTATTACATTTTTATCTTTGAGGTCTTACAATTTTTTCCTATAGAATTACACTCAGTTGCTTAATATTTCTATTTTCAGTAGAAATTGGAGAAGGGAGGTGCGAGATCAAGAGTCGTCCTCGTCACTTTCCAAGACTCAAAATTACGAGTTCCATCGCCATTACAAGTCCTCATGTTGCATTTCACTGCAACTTTAATAAAACAATGGTTCAATCAAATCGTTCAGTATTTCAGAAATAACTTAAAACAGGCTTTTATCCACTTGATTCTGTATTCAAAGAATCCAAATAGATAGTAGCATCTACATTATAGAACACAATGATTCTTCTGGTGTATAAAATCATACGAAAATGTAGGTTCACTAAATTTTAAAGAAAAATAAACTGCTGTATTTTGACAAAATATGATAGAGTACAGGATATGCTTTCTTTTTTTTTTTTTTTTTTAAAAAAAACTGCATTTATTCTATGTATTGTATTTAAATGGCTTTCAGTAGTGCAGCATATCTGTCAGTCAAGGTCTACTATACAAATATTTTATATCGTATTTAATTAGTTTTTAAATATCTTTCTGAAAAAGAAGCAACGTATGATAGTTACAAGAATCTTTCAAAATTATGAAAAAAGTCGGGAACACAGCCAAAAGTTAGAGACAAACTATACGAAACGAATACAGAAGCAACAAATATATTCTTCGAATATTTCGCACACAACAATGTATTTTTCATAACTTAATAATTCATATTTACTTATAAAAACTCATTTTTGAAGGATGCAAAAAAACAACATAAATATCGTCTATATCAATTTCAGTTTTGATTTTTATGTTTCAAATTTGTAACCTTTGTATAACAATTGCTAAAACAAGTAAAATTCTCAAATATTTTCTTAGTTATAAAATGAAAAAAAATAATGAAATGCATAATTTGAAAAAAGAATAACTTTATATATCTGTGTATAATTCATTCATTTTTTAAACTACTGAATAAGAATAAAAATAGTGTTAATATTTAGATTATGTTTTGCTCAATTTTGAACATTCCAAATAAAATTGAGCACCCATTCCAATGGACATATTATTCTATGTTTTACAAGACTAATTTATTTGAAATTTAACTTGGTTTTGTTTCAAAACTGTTATCCTTTTTTGAGTGCTATTATTTGTGCATCATTAAGAAATGTTATATCGTGCATTACATACAAATTAAAGTTGTGATAAAATTTAATGTTTTAAATCTGGAATACAAAGAAATAACCCAGCAAGGATTAGTTCAATATTTTCTTTTTCAAAATCTATTTCCAACATTTTTTAATTACAATATATTTCCACATATTAGATGGTATAGGGAATGTCATATTATGAGTATTTTTCGGAACCCAGAGCATTGTGCATGTAAAGTGTTTCCCTGAAAGAAGTACTGTAAAGAGTAAACTCTATGTAGATTACTCTTTACAGACCTGCGTTACTTACACCAGTCGATATAAACGTAGAGACCAAAACGGTGGGCAGAGCAGTTATGGTACATTTACATGAAAACGCTCCTGCACAGCGATTTCTTCTTACCAACAACTTACTAGCAAAAACTCAAAAAAATATTAAAACATTCTCTTTCCACCCCTTATATCACCCTCTGCCACTTCAACCTGCTTAAGTAGGTGTAGTGGATATGAATTTGCATACAAAATTGAAGCTCCATTGCTGGCATAAACTACATAACTAAAAATTTAATTGCTACTAAAGACATGACTAAAACGGATTTCAGAAGTGTTTCCAATAAGCAATGGCAAAAGAGTGTTCATGCGTAAAGTTCATATTTCGAAAGAGAATTTGCTACTGTATTTTAAATCATAATATTTTTTTTTTTTTAAATAACGGATTCTGTCAGGAAACTTTTGAGTCCTACATCGTAGATAAGCTTGTAATGAGACGAAGAGAAATTTATTGCTCTCATCGCGAAAAGAAAAGAAAGTCTAGTCAAATTATTGAATTTTATAGATTTTAATAAGCACCGTAGTGATCCGAGAGCTGTTAAGAGGAAAAGGATATACTTGGTATGGTTTTCAAGCAAACCCGTCCCTCGTGAAATCAACCTCCCTTGTTATAAAGGTTAATAATATATTATGCAATAGAAATTTGGTTTCAATAAATTTAAAAGAAATTATGGCTAATTATAAGAATTTTTACAATAATTGTATCACAGCCAATTGTCCTCCTAAATTTAGAAACTTATTTAAAATATGAAAACTATGAAATAGAAGAAAACTATATTTCGAATTGTAATATATATCCATGAATCCATTTACAGGATTAAAAAATTTTTTCGTGATATATATAATTAATAAATTTTGTTTCATTGACGAAACTTTTCTTATATTTCAATTCAAGTCATTAGATGATGATGCGAGTAAGCTGTTTTTAAAATTTATTTATTTTTTTATATATATTATAGCATACATTTTTACAGTTTTTATGTTTAAATACCCTGATCGTCATTAAAAAACTTACAAACAGTAGGATACAAACTACGTAATCGTAAATTTAAGTATTTGTTTTGTCTTTGTTAGATATACAAATTATTACAGTGACGGTAGACAAGTGACTAATCTCATATCAAGCATTCTTCAAATAGTTCTCCAAAGAAGTATAACTCTGTTAGGTTTCTAATTTATCGCTTTGAGGTTTAGAATGAATTTAAAAAGAAAACGAAAGCCATTTGAGGAATTGGATGCCTTAATTGGATTGGATTAATAGTAGAACTGCATGTAGTAGGCTGGTCATTCCTTAGTATTGAATGGCATATGAGTCGTGCAGGTGCTACGAGTCCTCGTCGTTGGAGGAATTGGGTACATGAAAGTTATCGCTCACGATATCTAGGCTCATGGAGGACTAAATGGACAACTAGTAAGGGAGATCGAAGAATCCTCTGGTATGTGCGAGGCACACTGACTGCTACAATGCCTGATATTAGGAGAATGATGCATGCTTCTGGATCCGACCACAGATTTACTCTGATTTCTCAAAAGCATCACTGAAACGGTGCTACATATGAGCAGCAGGGAGCAATAAGGAATAGTAGTGGGTCATCGTCAGTGGTGAGTATCGATTTTGTCTTTGTGGGGAGGATGACGTCACTCATCTCGAGATGCATTAATATGAATATCTTGATGAAAGATTTATTGCTACTCGTCATATTTTTAGACAGTAAATTAAAATGATATAAAGTGTGATTCCGTGTGATACTGGATCAACGTTGGCCTTATTCAAAGCCGCATTGATTATTGAAAAGTATGCCAGTAAGGTCTTTCAACCGGTAAACTATCCTTTTATAAACTTACATCCCAAGCCTACAACGCATGTATTCAATCTTAACCCACGCCAAGAGAACTACACAAACAAAGAATCTGTCGTGGCCAGCAACATCACTATTCGTATCAAAAATAAAAAAAAAAAATGATGGCATACTACTGATCGTTTTTTTATGACTTCAGTGCTATCACAAAGTTAGACAAATCTACGTGCCAAAATTTAATCAGTAAGACATAAATTGAGTCAAGACACCATTGAGAGTATCAACATATCCATATGTGGTAGAAGGCATTAACTATTAGAAAGGACCAGCATTTTGTACATTGACCAATACCCGACACCAATTTTTGTACTATACCCGAGCTCAGATCTTTATAATTTCATTCTTTTTGGTGAGTACGTATTTAATAATATAATATCAATATCTGACTCTTCTTTCTAGGTACCACTTTCTTCTTACAATGAGTGTAAATAACTTTAAAATTTTTTTTAGAATTGTTTGAATTCGTTTCGTGGTAATATTTTGCAGTTTTTGTCAGAAAGGGTGGATACCAGAGATGTCACCATTTATGAGCATAATTTTAATGGCTGCTGCTGATATTATTATTAACATGCTGATATTATTATTTAGAGATAAAAAATTATATCAAAATTTGTTTCTGTGGGCTTAATTATAATTTAATATCATTCACATTTGTATTTCAGAATTTTTATCTATACATTTGGGTCCTAATATTAAGAATTACTAGCACTTGCTATGTCGTTTTATTACTTTTACCAAAATTTAGCATTAAGTAATTTGCCAAGAGGGATAATTTGGATACTAAAAACATTTAATAATGCATCTCAATCTAAATCGTTAAACAACTGTGAAAATCACATTTTCTCTGTACTTTAAATCTTTACATATTAACATTTTCAGAATTAATCACATTTTCTTATTCAGATAGATTTTCAGTTCGTAATTAATTATTATTTCTCTCGTGATTCTTATATATATACATAATACGTATATATATATATATATATATATATATATATATATATATATATATATATAGTTTTATTTTATTGTATTGTTTTGTAAAATGCTAGCATATAAACCAATCATATATATATATATATATATAAATTATGTGCACGAATCTTACAGAACAATAAAATAAAACGCATGAATCAAAATGTATAAATAAATAAAATTAAATACTAAACACTTTTCAACCAAGTCAAAATTAATTACAATTTAATTGAAAATTAATTTTCCAGCAAAATAGTTAAATTATGTAGAAAATATGCTTACATTGGGTAAATAGTTCTTAAAATAACAAAGTATTTTATAAAACCATACAAAAATCATAAATTATCCTAATACTAATAATTGTAGTTAGCAGTATTAATTTTCAAATCATTACTTTTTAACCAGCATCAATTTTTTATTATTAAAATTAAATCTCTTATGTTTAAGCTTCCGTTTAAACTTTGTTCTGTGGTATTTAGAAGTCGAGTTCTATTTATAATATTAAATGATCATGATATTTAATATAAAAGATTTATATATATATATATATACACAAACATGTAAGATTTATTTTTCAAATATGTTTGCGTACTTACATTTTGAAAACTTTTTCTGGTGTTAAATAAAATTTTTGCACATTGTTTTGATGTTGAAAATATTTATTCACATATATCTCACTCATTTTCAATTATATTTTGAAATTAATGAAATCTTTATTTTCTATTTTAGTTGTTTTAATCTCTGTAAAATTAAGTAACTGTGGTAATTTGAGGCCGAGGCATGAACTTCTAAACATAAGGAGTACGCTTTGAAATCTAAATATAAGATATAGAGAATAACATAAAACGTATGTAACGCTTTTCAAATTTTCTGTAATTTAGGGATAATTTAAAAAGAGTTCATGAAGAAAAAGTTTTTCATGAGGTGAATGCAGTTACAATAACCCGAGTTTTTTCGAGATGACTTCATGAGAGAGAGCTGTTGGCAAGCATATCTGTTGTTTGCGTCCCACTGAGTTCTGAGAATAGGACGGTCCGCTTAATGGTGTTCTCTTCACTGATGAGTCCCGATTCAGCCTAACCAGTGATTTTCAAAGTACTTTCATATGAAGAGGACTAGGGATCAGTTACCTGCCCACCAATGTTCATTAAATTGACCATGTTAATGGGTGACAACGCGAAGTTGCATAGAACTCAGCTGGTCGACGAAATTCTGGAAAATGAAGATACATTCCCCCAAGGGTTGGGCCAGCCAGATCTCCAGATTTTAATTCTATAGAGTATGCCCTGAATTCTCATGGAAGGTCAATTCACTAGCTCCTTCCCAGAACCATCCAAGACCTGAAAACAATGTTGCTGAATGAGTGGGACCAATTGCCACAGGAACTCATATACTGACTTATTTCATGCATAAAAGTGCGGTGAGAGGTTTGTATATCTGTAAGAAGGGACCTTATTTCCTATTAAAATATTTTTTAATTCTATTCTGCAACCCCTGCTTCTTACCTTGTGACTCTAATGAGTATTACGTACGATCATGCTTGTATATTATAACTGATGGATTTTTACTTTTTTGTATTATATCAACCATATGTACAAACCAAATTTCATTAAATTCTATCTATTAGTTATGGGGATAACGACCAAACCAGAATTTTCTCTTAATTTTGAACATCAGTACAAATATATGTATACTACATATATATATACACATACATATATATGAATGTTGTTAAATGTAGATGATTAGACAAAATATTACTGTATTCAAAATCATTCTTGTGACTCGACAGCTTTTTTAATAAAATAGAAGGTTTTTGACAAAAACTTATTAAATGTTTTCATTTTAAATAGACTAAAAATAAACTGTATAAATAGCAATCCCTTCTGAATCGTATTTTGCAAAAGAAATTTTTTTTTACGGTTTCATATTCGATGCATGTTGATGTACTTGAGAATAAAAAATATTATATATTTCATTTTCGAAGTTAATCTTGTAGAATACATGAATATAATTTATTTCCAAAAACACTCTAACTAACATAGCTTGCATGTTTCTAATTGCTAAAATATTTGTTTGGGTTAATATGAATCGTTTTGTTATGAGGAATGTATAATTAAATTATTTGGTCTTAATGACAAAAACTAACGTATTAAATTTAGCAAAAATATCTGTTCTACGTGGAATTGTCTCTTCAGAATATTATTGTACGAGTAAATTGTAAGTAAATGAGAAACTTAATACTATCTCTGGTACTTTTGGCTGGAATTAATGCTTCTCTAGGGAACTCTAAACATACATTAAATTTGTTTTCATTGGTGGAACGGGAATTGATTTTGCTTAAGGCTACACATTACCCTAAAAGTAACAAAAATATCCATTTTTTGCATTTTACGGTGGTCACATATTTGGAAACTTTATCCAAAAATTTCTGAATCAATATTCACTTAGTTATTAAAACATTGAGAGTTTTCTCTCTGTTGTCAGGGTTAATAAGTGACTGCTGAATGTGCTCGGTTTGTTTCGTCTCCAGGTGAAGATATTAATTAATTAAAAAATATTTTTGAGTAATCAATTTCTTCAGTGAAATAGTTATTAATTTCAACTTTCAATTCTAAAATATTTTCTATTTATTTATGTTGGGTTCTATTTTTGAGTTTTCATTTTTAATAAATTAACTTTGATAAAAATGTCTTTATCATGATCAATATTTGTTTTTAAACAAAGTTTATGTAACTTTGAAGCTTTTAGAGATTTTTCTTCAATTTTGAGAAATTGTCTCGGCTGAAGTGTTATCAGACTTTGTGAGACATAATGCTTAGTGAAACTTTTACTGGTTGTTAAAAGACATAATATCTGGAAGAAGTGGAACACTAGAGAAAATATAATTTCTGGAAACAGCCATCTGCAGATATTTCTGTGAGACTTCAGGACACAAGTGATATGATCACAGTTTGCGTTTTTAAGTTATATTTCAGCGTCTATTTTTTACTATTATATATTTAGAAACAAGTAGGATCATTTTTCTTTGCTGCTGGATGTGATAAAGTTAGTTTAAGTTAAAGTTAAAATTTAATAACCAAATTAGTAAGTTCATTAAGTATTTCTCAAGTTTATGAAAAAGAAATATTTTGATTAATTTGTATGGTTTGGATTCCTTTTTCAGTGGTATGGGAAGGGCATTTTCTTGATTAGTTAGGATGGTCTGGCAAACATTCGGACAGATAGGCTCTGAACTGCAATCCCTGTTTTTATGCCCTATAACAGAGCAAGATGCGCAAACTGCTTGACCACTGCAAGAGTCAAAAAATTGCTCAAAACTTTGACACTTAAAGCACCACTAAGGCTTGGGGATATAAGGAAGTATGGAACAGTACAGATTGGCTATTTTGATATAGTTGGATAGAGTTGGACTATTAAAAGTGAGTGTAAGTGTTTCGTGGGGATCGTTTGGCCGTCACAATGGATTGATATCAGTTAAGTGTCACAAACAACTTAACGAAACTTTCTGAAATTTCATTTACTGTAATCCTGTATTGATTCTGTTTCTGATCTGACACCCTCCAAATAATTTAGGGTATTTTGAGGGGTTACAGTTATTTCATGGTTGACTATTGTTTTCAGTTTCAATATCATTTCTGCTTGTTTGTAAAATTTTACTTCTACGAATGGATCACCACTATTTGTTTTATTATAATTGGTTTAACTTCTCCCTTCATTCTTATAATAGTTTTATGAATTAAAGTGGCAGATAAATTTTTTTATAAGCAACTACCCTTTGTATCATAAAAATGGATATTTTTGTTTGGAGTTTATTGACCTAGATATTGATTATTCTTATTTGAAGAGATGGGAAAAAAATTACTGGATCTCTTGGGATCGGGATACTTTGACTCATTTAAATTAGATGAGTCCGATTAGGGCACCAAATATTGGAATAGGTTGCCTTATCGACTTGCTGGCTGGCTTTGTGATAGACTGATATAATATCAAAGCTATCCAAGGGTTCGCAGCAAATTAAACTTACCCATAGAGAAGACAGTGCTAAATTTGATATTTTGTATGAAGATCATCGAGATGTTTCTAGTGCAACATACGTCGGATCAACTAGTTCAAGGAGGTGAGCTATTAAATTGTGGCAAAGATCTGAGAAATCATGTAGATAGGAAAGCACAAGTACTCTTCTATTGTAGATTCTTGGTGTTTCTACATGTCAGCTTTGACACTTTCAAAGTTACCAGGCCTGAAATGATTAAATAAAAATTCAAATCATTGGAGAATATCTTACCAAATTCTTCCAAACATATTAACGATTAGTATCTACCGAATGACTGAGCCTCTGTGCCAAAGATTTGACTCGGAATTCCAACTCGGAAGCTTTTCAATTAACGAATTGGAACAAAATAGCTAAAGAAAAATACTGATTTTAAGAGATGTTTGTTGATTTCGATGTCGAGTGCAATTTTTATGTTTGAAGTTATAACGTTAGTAACATTTTAAGATGTTAATTGCCTTCAAAAAGTCCATTATCAAAACACTTATCTTAATAATAGGAAAATATATTTTAGAAATAAAATAAAATCAGATAATTACACAGTCGCTCAAAACAAAATTGCTAAATTGTACCGATTTAAATCTCAGAAAAATATATGTATTTTTTGCAGAGAGGGTTACTTATAATTTTGATTTTGCTTCAATATTATTGTATTGATTTGTATAAGTGTGTGTTTAAAAATGTTATAAAAGTAATACGATAAGATGAAGTCGAACAATCTGTTTTTGTTGTTACGAATATCATTGATTTAGTACAAAGGCATATTTTGAATACGAAACATATAATCATATTTAGTTAATGTAGTATTTTAGTGCAAGTCAACAACAGTTGAAGAAAAATGTGTTAAAAAATTAGAGCTCCACAACTAACAGTAGGTTCTGTTTTACGCCTTTTTAAACTTTTTATTCATTTTTCACTCTTTCATTTGCCTAGTTGTAAGTATTTCTTATTCCTTAAGGCGTCTTTCTCTGTTCAAGATAGTCTTGAAAGCTTTTGTAGATACTTTCAAACAAATATATATATATATATATATATATAAATTCAATAAATATATTCACGTTATCAACTCTCTTATAAATTTCAATTTAAATAGTTTATGAAGCATTAATAATTTGAAGCAACTTTTTTTTGTTAAGGAAAGTTATGTTTTACGCTTGTATGTATTACAACTGAGTAAGTTCATTTTAAACTATATTCCTATACAATTGAAAACATGGACCACGCTGAAAAATATTCATGAATTTGCTTCAGATATTTATAGCCTTTTATTGAAAATTCTATGTGAAATTATAACTCAAATACTTGTTTGAAGATTTATAAGATTTTAGAACCTTTACATGTGTTTTAGAATTTCAAAAATATTAGTTCTTTAAAAAATTAGTTATTATTCTGAAATGCGATCATGTAGTAAGAAAATACACTTACCATATTAGTTAAATATTTTGTAATAGACATATAATCTTGTAACTGTAAAATTAACTAAAGATAAATACAATAGTTAAAATATGGGAATAAATAAGGAAATTTGAACGTTTACGAGATTATCAAAGAATTAAGTGTCAAATGACTGGGTGTTTTCGAAAAGAAAAGTTGAAAAATCAACATTTCTTTTATTTTAAAAAATGATATTATGAGTATATTGGCCGTAAGTAAATAAGCTATTAACACTTTAATTTTCAATTATAAGCCTTATGACGTTGGGCTACTCGCGAATTTCTCTTCACTAAATTCGGATACTTTATAGTTGTTTGAATTGTATAAAACTACAATTTCTTGCCAACCAAAATGAAATGTGATTAAGTTAATAGATGAGATAAAAGTAAAGTGGTTTGAATGATATACAGTGACATATAAATTAAATATAATTGAAAGGAAAGGAAAACGGCATATATATAGAAGGTGTGTCAGACAGATAAATATCTGTAATCTGAGTTACAGAATCACGTTTTATCATTTGTATTTAAGCCTACCTAAGTTCAAGTACTAATAATGGCTTTTCATGTGAAATGATTGAATCAAAATGAAGGAATTAGTAAGCTAAGACTTTATTAGTTGATCATTGTTTAAAATGGATATGTTAAGTGAAATTCAATAGAGAATGAATTTGCCTATTTTTATTGATGAGTAAAGTGTCTTATCTTGTTGTTCTTCTTAGGAAGTCCAATATGTTAATTACAAAGAACTTAATTAGGAATTAAGAAATTGGATTTTAATTGGAAAGGACAATAACAGTGGAATTAAATAATGATGAAAGGGCGTTACAGACTTAGCAAGTTAACCAAGGAAACAGATTAAAATATATTTATTTATATTTAACAAATAAAAAAATTGGTCGTTAATGATGACGAGATGCAAGATTATTCTTAAAAGTAAATTACAAATATTTTTGTTTCAATTACTGAATAGAGCTTGAGTAAATGCAAAATTTCATTACGAAATGTAAATGTAATCAAATTTCAATAAAAATAACACGGTTTTTATACATAAAAATGTTGTTATAAAAGATATCTTATCAATAGATTACTAATAGGAGTTTGTGATATGTATGTATAAAATATTAGTATAATTTCAAGATTAATCAAATTCTAATTAAGTATATATTATTGACTAGAGGTAAAAGTATTACTGACTTGGAATAAAACACACTGAAAAACAAATAAAAACGCATTATTGACTTATAACATTCAGCATTTAATATGCAGCTCAACATAAATATATTATAAAGATGATATAGACAAGAAAATTATGTACATATGTTAACAGGTTTAATTTTTCGAATCCAAACATCTGTTTAAGTTTACAAGAATGAAAACATGCAAATTGTTGTTACATAAAATAACAATAACACTGAAATAGATAATGGTATTTATGACAAATTTCAAATATATTGGTTATTAACAATGCTTTTGTGAAAACGCCAAACTTACCATAATATTACTCTACTACTATGCAATTTTCTTGTCCTTGTCATTTGATTAAGGTTCAAAATTATGAGATCCGTCGCAATAATCTTAAGTGGACGTTGATAAAACCAACATAACAACAACTTAATAAGTATTCAAGAAATCAGTCAAAATG
>BMAW01033636.1:26375-64430 GCA_019974015.1 Nephila pilipes | reverse complement strand
CGTTCTCTTCTTCGTAGGAAGCCCTCTGATACAAATAATTGTTGAGGAGTGCAAATTCCCCAAGAGGGCTATAAGTGACAAGGTCGCGGATAGGTCCGTCACAACCCCCTCCGTGAAAAAAACGTGATTTATTTGAGGGACCGAACGACCCGATAGAAATTACGTTAATAAATTTCAATACACTTAAATAACTAACACTGGAACATTTTTACAATAATTTTCATTTTAATCATCACTGTTGAGTCACTTGTAGGGCCCAAATCTACTCCTGCTCCTCTTTGTTTCTACTCCTCCGGCTCTTGTCAGGTATGGACTTGTCCTTCCAGTTGCCGCTTGCCTCTCACTGATGCGCAATCTGTTGCTTAGGGGATATGGACTTGACCTCCGGGACTCCTCTTTCCCTTCCTTGATATGTCGTCTGCTTCGAAGCCGATAAGGACTTGACCTCCCAAGGCGGGACTTATCTTTCGTTGTCTGCCGCTCTTCGATGTGGACCTGGACTGGACGTTCCGGACAGGACTTGATTTTCGTCAGCTGCCTCTCTTCCTGTCATCCCTCTTGTTCTTGGACGTTTTCATCCGTTCATTATCACTGATAGCCTGCTTTTACTCTGATGCAGACCTTTGCAATTATTGCAAGATTCTGTCGACCCCTCACTCATCATTCTCTTACCTCGACATTTTTTTCTCTAGTTCTTTTTTCCCTGGCTAGACCTTTGCTACCCTCAGTTTCTACCTGTTCTGCCCTAGTTCCTTCACCACCCAAACCGTTTGTCTCCACAACACCTTCATCCCTTTCTCTTGGGTGATAATTCCATACCTGATCAACACCCACCGTTATCGGTTTACCCCCTTTCCAAATAACCACATTGTTATTCGTAACCTTCGTCACCTCATATGGGCCTTCAAATTTATGCTTAAACTTACTCACAATCCTTTTACTCACCGATCTCATAGGATGTCTTTGCACCAATACCTAATCCTTTACTTTAACATCAACTTCCCGTCTTCTCTTATTATAATATTTTTCCCATCTATCCTGTTAAATCTTAGTATTCCGCGTAGCCTCTTCGAACAATTTCTCAATATTACCACACACTAAGTCTTCTCCTAGCTTCACTCGGATCTCTCGACCATATTGATTAGACGGCTTTTTATAATAACTGGTGCTCGCACCCTTTCTAATAGAGTGACTAAAGTTACTCCTAGAATTACTAATAGAGGCAAAAGAAAAATTGCGATTAATATTTTGATCATTTACCAAACCTTGGATTCGCTTCTGTAATCTCTCAGACCTCCTTATCATAGTTTGTAGCCGACTCTGAAAATCTTTAATAACATTTTCAAATTCTCTCTCAAGTTGTTTGCAAGTCTCTGCCGATTTCACAGATAATGTATTTAAAGTTATTTTAGAGCGATCAAAACTTTGCTTACGGTTAACATCAAGGTTGGAGATATTCTGACACTGCATTTCAGTAGTTTGCCTTACGTAAAGTGGATTAAGAGCCATATCTTGCTTATGGCGATGTCTATACGAACCGAAATTTCGAATGTTTCTTCGATCCCCTCAGGTCCAGTCATTACTCGATCCTCTATCTGAAAAGTCATTGCGACTCCTACGACTATCGACTCCTTGATCACCTCGATCATTCTGAATTCTGTTCTCGAACCCCTGATTTCCTGCACTTCCGCGATATCTAAAATTATTTGAATCCACATTCGTCAACCACGCGTCATTCTGCCTATAATCATATCTTCTATTCCGCCAGTTTCCTTCGAAACGACTGTCGGGGAACCTTCTACTCGAATCGCATTCCTTTATTCCGTCATTACTACTCGAACCCAGGGTTTCCTTATACCCAAGTCGTTCCTCATACTTTTCTACTAATTTTAAAAGCTGTGCCTTTGTTGTGAGGTTTCTAACTTCTACATAAACCTTTACCTGTTTTAAATAATCTCATAATGATATGATTTAAAATGTTTTCTTCAGTCATTTCAAAATTAAGGATTTTCTGCATCTTCAATAATTTATAAACAAAATCTGAAGGTGTCTGACCTCTAATTTGGTGCAAAGAGTAAAACTCAGTCTCTAACTCCTATCTATTTCTGACCACCGGAAAGCTGTTTGTTATTACCTGTTTTAATTGTGCAAAGTCTATTGCCGTTCCAGTCCCGTAAGAAGAACATATAACCTCATACCAGTCTCTTGCTTTTCCAATAAGATGACCCTTTAAGAAAGCACAAGCTAAATTTGTAGGTATTTCAAAATAACAAACCTGTTTTTCAATACTATCTAAAAATTCCAACACTTTTCCTTTCTGGAAAAAAAAATCAGGTAATACTGTAAAACTCTAACCGACTCCTATCTCTGGGTTTGGGTAAGTTGGGCGAATGGAACTCCATTGTAATAATAAGGGATCTGACGGATGGGAAGGATAGGAATGAAAGGTCGACATTTCTGAAACTACTAGTTTATTAATCAATCAAGCTACAAGTCTATAGAACAATTCAAATAGAAAAATCTATCCTATCTCTTCCCCTCTCAATCCCCGCTCTTGCCCGCTGCCTTCTTTTTTGAAAGCTTACTCTATATATACACATATCAGTCTTAATTTGCCTGTTTCCGTTCTCTTCTTCGGAGGAAGCCCTCTGATACAAATAACTGTTGAGGAGTGCTAATTCCAAAAGAGGGCTATTAGTGACAAGGTCGCGGATAGACCCATCACAAATTGAATAAGCGTGTATAATATCTATATAATCCAAAAATTTATTGTTTTTCTAAGTATCAACTGATTAAAACTTGTAAGGTTAACATGAAACTTTTAAGAACAAGCAATGAACATTGTGGATACAATACTCTTATGGATATTATTTAAAGAAATATATACGTAATGCAGATGGAAATAATTACCAAAGTTTAATTTAAACTGAACTATTTTATTTTTTAAAATAAGCAGACGAATCTTAAAAATTTGAACAAAAAATTATACAAATTAAGCAACTGTATGTATTTATATATATATATATATATATATATATATATATATATATATATATATAATTGAACTGTAGAAAATTAAATTACAAATGAACTAAAAAAATATTTAAAAAAAAAAATTACAACAGCATGTGAAACATCAAAAATGTACCAATAACGAAGAAAATAATCCAAGTCATACAGATAGATAGATAAAATTTGCAAACAGAAAGGCGAATGAAAATACTTTATTCAAATTCAATAATAACCAAAGAATTATATAATACTCAAATGAGAGAAATGTAAAATATAAATAGATAATTGATAAAACTTTCAATGTAAGATACATTAACTGAAAAAATGTAAGATTCTAAAATTTAAAGAAAAACGAAATAAAAGGAAAATAATTTATTTGAAATCATAGTTGGCTTTAGATCGTAAACCTAAATTATTTTAGAATTATTAGTCAAACTATCCCCACTAACAAAATATTTTATTATAAAAATGGTTACGTAACCCAAAAGGCATTTGAAAATAAGTTAAAAAGTAGCAAAGAAAATTCTTATAAGCAATTAATAAAAGTACAAAATATTACAAATATTTCTAACCATAGCTAATATATTTATACAAATAAATATTAATACATTTCGGAAAGCATAGATAATCAAAGAAAATTATATATATATAATGAAACTGCCAGAGAAAATTTACAAATAATGTCAAAGACGCACAAATGGAAATAAAGCTATAAAAAGCTACCTTTTGATTCGGAAAGTAACACTCTGCTTCATCATGTTTTAATAACACCTTCGGAACCAGGAATATCTGCCTTAAACAAAGGTACATGTCTAATGTTTCTAAATGAGAACACTAACAGTAACGATCAAAGTTGAGAAAATAAAGATTCAGAAAAAATGTAGTTACTCAATGCAAATTTGATATTAAATTCAATACAAACAACAATATGGAAATGACAAGCATTAAGACATAAAAAAATAATTAAAAATAAAAAGTAAAATTAAAGTAAAATTCACTCAATATAAGAACAAGCACACGCTCGCATATATATTGGTTACTTTTTGGAATCATAATTTTTACTAAAATTTGTAATTTAATCTGGGTTTGTTAAATATCTTCCTTCTGAAAGTATATTTTTACTTTTATCTTGATAAATATATGTTACTGAGGAACACAATTTCTGAAATGCATACTCCGAGCTGAGTTCATGAAATATAGGGATTTTTTTTATCATCAAATACATTATTATTCATGTACAGCTAAATGTCTGTTGAATGTTATTGAAGTTATTTTGGTTAAATATGTAATAATAAACATAAATTATAGGTCAGATTGTTTAGTTATGGAATACATAATTGCCTTTGAAGCTAAACTCAATGTTAGTCTAGTTATAGTGTTATAACTCTTTTAAAAGCAATAAATGCGAATTACTTTTTGAGAGAGGATGGTGTATTAGAATTATCCTGTCTCCGTATCGCATACTGTTCAAAATAGCTGTTTAGGAAATTCAATTAAGTTTTTAATCGAGAAAAAAATGTCAACATTTTGTTCTCTTAAGTTTCAGCATCCAAGGGAACAGTTATTGAATTTATAAACATGAAAAAAACCTTCATGTAAAAATATCGTATATAAATTAAAGAAAAATGAAGATCACTGTGCAGATTTCTAGCGTTATTAAAATCAATCATTTGAAATACTTAAAAAGTGTTCGTTTTTATTTTATCAATTTATCAGTATATTTTAGCAATATGTATTATTTATAAATAAAGGAAAACATATTTCATTAATGTTGTTTAAAATAAAAATTAAGTTCTTTGTTTTCTCATTTTAGTATTGCTCACTCTTAATTTTCTTAAGTGAATCCTTTTCTCAAGTTGTCTCACCGATGTTACGAGAATATACATGGAACTTGTGTACATATAAGTTTGTAAGATATTGTTACAAAAATTTTATTATATGGGTGTATGAGAGAAGGAAAATCAGAGCAACTAAGAAAAATAATGTTTCATTCACAAATATTCAGAATGACACAAATGTAGAAGAGCTCGAACAATAACAGTTCAAGCAGAAAACATAGCACAAGTACCGATTAGAGCACGGATACAAGAATAAAAACTAAACTTGAAATGACAGTCGTAGTGGTATCAGTAACCTATTCCTCCCTAATTAGCACACGGACAAGTTTCTCAGTAATAATCTGCACATCCAAAGCATGCTTCAATGATTCCTGGCAGATAAGCGTTGGCTCTCCTTGAATTCAATCGACATGCTACCAGCAGCTCTAGGCAGATCCATTCAGCCAATCGCCAACAATTCCAATCAATCTGCCCAGCATCGCCTCTATTCGCTATTTACAGGCACTCCGCTAGATGTGACGTCACAGGAAAAACTCAGGAAAAGAGTAACTTTTTTTTCCCGGTGTTGATTTCACTTAGATTCCAGCCCTTTTGGGAATATTCGATTTGTCACCAATATTTTCCACTTCGATTTGTCTATTGTTCACCACCAAATTTATCACAAATTTAGTTATCAAGGCAAAAGAGTTATTACTTAAGCTTCCAATGGGTGGCAACTGAAATCCTTGTAATCAGTAGCGTAATTACGTAAGAGAACCATTGCAAGAAACCGACATCTTGGATTCGTAATTATATAATACATATGTTTTTAATTGAAAACCGTAACTACATCCAATAATTGTAATGTGTAATATTGATAATTATTCATTTACCTCAAATATAATATCTGATCTTGGAAAATTTTACATTAATTCCTATTTTTACTGCGAATTAAGGAATATCAATAAATTGCTTCTACATTTAAAGTTAAAAATGTATGTTAATGAAGCACGAGCTTTATTTCACCGCCTGAAGAAAATTACAAACTGCATTATTATAATATGCTTGATAATAATATAATAGTTTTTCTTTTACATAAATATCCTATTTAACCCTTTCGCTATCGGAACGAGAAAAAAGAAGTGCTTCTCTAGGCCCGCGGCTTCTTACCGCTGAATGTCACGCTGTGCCCAGACGATTTTAGACATTAAGCCTAATTGTGAAAAAAATATTCCCCTAAAATCGGCTATTCATTAGAATATTTTGGTTTTTACTTATGTTATTTAAAATGCATTAAACTAAATATATACGAAAGAAAAAATATTTAATCGAAAATTGTATGTTTTATACATAAAATTACACAAACAAAATCAAATCATTTAAGAAAATGCAAAATATACTTACATTTGATACATAAATTTCATGCTGTAATGAAGTACCATTACATGGAATATTGAATCTTATTTTGCTGTTTGGTATTTTTATAAGAAAAAAAAATTCTTCAACGCGTAGTCCAACGTCATATGTCTTAGACACATATTTTGTCAACTTTTGACGCTTCACGCAAGATTTTCAGCAAAAGGCACATCTTCTTCGTGCTTTTTTCATTTAATAGCTATGTACAGATTTGGATTACTTTCGCTAACGTTACTGTCAGATTCATTAATTCGCAAATCTCAGTAACAGATAAATACTTTCTTTTCGTCATGGCTGTCGCTACAAATAATAACTGACCGAATGAAACGAACAGCTGAGAGCATCTGCTACTAAAAGCCCTAACCCACATAAACATCCATAAAAATTCATTGGAACTTCTAAGAAGAAAGCAAGAAAGAAAAAGTAAACCAAATAAAGTGCACCCTTTAAATCGTGTCCTTTGTATTTAAAGAGCCGCGCTGCAGCAGGTACTTTTAACAATTACTTTCCCCCCTCCTGATAGCCAGAAGTGAAATCTAACCCCGAGTCAACAGGATAAAGATTCCAAATAAGCTATCTATATAGATTTCGCGGTATTGTAACATCATATAGTAACATTAAAAAAATCAAATAAAACTTTCTCATCAAGCGCATCTCTATTGATACCGTAGAAGACACTACCGGAGCGTATCTAATGTGATACGCAGGGCACAGGAGAGGAAACGTGAGTGTATCAATGAACGGGTTTTAGCAAATTTTTTGACAGAAATACCATTTAAGAATTTAACTAGATCATTAAATAATGCAATTATTTAATATTCATTTTAACTGATTATATTTAAAATATAGAGAATATAAAACATATAACGTAATAATTTAATTATAGAAGAAGAGAACATTCAGAACAATACTGAGGAAGTATTTCTTATACATATAAAATATTATGAACTCAAAAGCATTTTAATATTTTCTGGAAGAATATTTCAGTGATAAAAGTAACTACTTGTAGTAATACAATGTTTGCGAATAAAAGGTTTACTTTTGAATATAACGATTTTTCAATATATTTTTAGAATACTGTGTATTATGTGTTAAGTGTAATATATTATTTGATCTAAAATTCCAATTACTTACATATTAACAGGAATCTAAATGAGCTGTTTGAATGTAAACTCAAATTAAACAGTTTTCCTTTTAATATTGCTGTATTTTGTTTACATATGTTTTTCGATGCTTTACCTTCTGTAAATTATATGAAAGATATAACCATATTAAAATATTTGTCGTCTTCAAAGTTTTGCCATGAAAATTCAATAATCAATCAATGAGAAAAGGAAAACATATAGTACAAAATAAAATGAATTTCATGTTTATTAAATATTAGAAATTCTTCCCGCAATTCTAAAATCAATATGTAATTTATCAATTCGAAGAACGTTTATAACTTTCCATCGCTTTATAAATGAGACTACATGAATACTAACCATGTATTATTCAATAACTATAAAAAGTGAACAAATCATTTCCAATAGAAGCTTTTTATCATCAATTATTGAAAAACCAGAATTATTACGATCATTAATTATTTTCTGATACTTGTGTATTCTAATATTTATAAGAAACAAACAAAAAATAACAGAACTCCTTTAGTAAGTTTCATTTTTAAGGGTTTTTTAATTTGTTTCATAATGATGAACAAAATAAACTTTCTGCTTACAAATTCCGAAATAAAACTCAAAATTACGTCGAGACATGTTGTATTGATAGTTTTTATTCATAAACTTGTTCGTTTTTATTGTTGTATCTTGATATTTGAAAATATTTTATTATGAAACCATGTGAAATTATTTATATATTTGAATAGAGGGCAAGAATTTCAATAACATTATGTACAAAAATATTTTGAGTCAAGTTAAAGTTATGAACATATTTAAGATAATATATATGTGCATAATATGTAAATGAATACCAAATTTCAGGAACTATGTTTTAGAATTCAAATATTTACAGAATACAAATCGTATTCAAAACAAATATTATGCCCTTAGAAGTAGTTTCATTTGAATAAAATTCGGGGATTATCAAATGATTTGAAAATACATGAAATTATAGGAAAACAAAATTATTTGAAATCCTACAAGATAACAAAGTGTTTCTAAGGAGAAATAGGTTTCCGTCTTGTCCATGGTAGAAAAGAAACATTCTATAAATGCATCGCGGAAGATAAACTCAAATGGAAGTGGAAAAAGATTGGTGTCTCCCAAAGGAAGGGAACTTACGCCATTATTTATGCATATGTCTCTTTTCTTAAATACAAACCGATTTAGGATGGAGTTTTGCTTATTCGTCAAAAAACAACAGAATACGCACGAAGAAAAATATTAGCATGAGCATGAATCTTAATTTACTTCAGCTATGTTTTATATTTCATGAAAATAAGCTTATTTTGAGCCATTTTTTTCTATCAGGTTTTAATACCTTTGCTTTTTTAATTTGATAATTGTGGTCAAAATATATCTAAGGATATCGCACTTAGAATTCGCGTTTATTATGACACTTAGTGAAAATAATATAAGTATTAAGGAAAATAATTCCAATCATTCTTAAATGTTTATAAATATTAACTAGCGAAAATAATGCAAAGTTGAAACGTTTTAAGTTACTTTATGCCAACTAATGCTTTTCAAATTTTTTTATTAGAGTTCTCTTTCTCATCGCTTCATGCAATGAACGTTTCATTTAATTTTAGTTCCAAACACCATTTTTTTTTACCTTCAAACAAGAAGTTGAAGTAGACTAAGACTTTTGTAATAATAAAAATAGGAAAAACGTATTGCATATGGTTTAAAACTATTTCTAAGTCCTAGAAAAAAATAAGCCTTTTCTTATTTTGATCATATAATAAAAATTTGAGACATTTTTTAAATCTGCACTGATAAAACTCTTTAATGAAATAAAATTTTATGCATTTTGAGAAGCTATTTGTCAATTAGTAATGACTGTGCAGATGATTTATTAAACTTGAAATAAAAACATGAAAGGACTTTTAAACTTGGATATATATCAGATGTATCAGATACATTACTCTCTGGCATATGTCAATTACATTATTGTATCTGATACATGCCAGATACAGTGTGTATGTAACAGATACATTATTCTATCTACTGTCCGTTCAGGACTGTGATTTCAGTAGTATTTCTTATATCATGCGTCTAGATTCTTTTTGAAACTATTTCTATTTTGTAATACAATGAATAATAGTCGCTGTGTCTTGTGCCTTTCAAGTTAGTTTAAATTCTGAACAATAAGTAAGTAAACTGGTTTTCTGACGAAAAAAAAAATGAAGGCTTGAAAAAATGAGTAACATATGAAACACAAAAGTAGGAAAAAAAACAGAAGATTTTCAGATTAAAAGAATGTGTAGCTGTTTGTCCCGTAAGTAAGAAAGCTCCGATATTTGATTTTAGGTGCGCTATGAAAACCTTTTCACCCCGAAAGCATTATTTCCGAAGAAGTAATGTCTTACTTAAATTTGAGGGAAAGTTATATAAGAAAATCAAAGATTTGTAGAAGATTTATTGGAGAAGGAAATATTTCTTGTTCCTTCAAAGGTCTTTCAAGGGTTTTAATTTAAGACACCAGGTAGATCTAATCGATATTCAGTGGTTAACAAGAAAGGATTCAATTTATATTTTTCATTCGAGATCAATTGTAGAAAATCGTAGAGTTACGTGCCTTAATGCAGGCGTGGTCAAACAGCAACGCATGAGCGAAATTTGGCACAATGGATGATAGCAGTGGCGCTTCAGTCAGTGGCTCTGAGTGATCTAGTTATGAATAAGATTTTTGAGTCTGAGTGGTGTCTAGCTATGAATAAGAGTTTTGAACTAGCGTTTGTGCGTGTCTGTTTCTTTTGTTTCGTGTAATATGATCTGTTGGTTCTTTTCATCATTTTTAGACTCTTGTACTTTTTTGTGATGGTTTAAATTCCTTTCTTCCATTACAACGCAAAATAAAATGATCAAAACAATTGAAAAAAATGATAGTAGGTATGAATTTAATGAAAAAAAGTAGAAAAATAAGTTATTATTTATATCAAATTCAACAGGAAAATCGTTTTACATTGTTTGTGTTTGCATCTTTTTTACATGATAGAAGACATTATCTTCATAGACACTATGAAATACAGCTTTAGACTTACATAGAAGAAAAAAATGATATTAAATGAAGAATATGTAACTAAAAAAAGGGAAGAAAAATCAGAATGCAAAATATATTTGCTAAAGTAAGTAGTGAAGGCACAGTAATGAGAGAAGCTTCATATGCAATTGCTTTGGCGAAATAAAAGAAAACTTTCTCTGGCAGAGAAGAAATTTTTGAATCTTGTCACGAAATATTTGAACGCCATTATGATAATAAATATATTGAATTGAAAGCAGGCTATATCAATGCAGACAATGATGAGACGTATCGAGAAATTATCTGAGGATAGATTTTGGCACCAGAGTTTCACTGTTAATGAATTCAGATTCGTCAAGCACTCCAGTACACCAATAAGGTGGGAAAAGGAAAAAGCACATACTTCGCCGGCTCATTGTGGGATACTTTTCTTTTGTAGCGAATTCAACTAAATGAAAGTGCTGCAATAAACTTTTATCACAGTTGGAATAAATTGTTTCCTGTAAGTTTTGAACTATAATTTACATGCCTCCCACAAACCATGGTCCATCGAGCCGGATAATTAATGAGAAGTTAATAAAGATACCAAACTATGGGTACCATGGATACGTCTTATGGATACGTCTTCAATTAAAACGTTAATAGAAAATAGGAAAACATATAATACCAATTCACTAAGATATCGCCTAAATTTTTGAAGCGTCTAAATGAAATCAATCTTAAATATGTATTGGACACATTAGTAGAAATTAAAAACAAATTCTAATTTACCAAGCAATCCTATTTGAAATCCAAAGTGATGGTAATTTTAACGTAGTCGAAACAATATTATTGAAATTCGATGAAAATATTCAAGAATTTTACGTGAGTGGAAATCTTCCTCTTTATTAAATTAATGAAACCAACAAATGTAGAATTGAAGAAAATAGTAGTGCGAACGATGTAAATAACGTTCTATCTTCTGAAATTCGATTAAATCAATTTGCCGGAAAATAAAACAATTGTAATATTTTTAAAATTTAATTTCAGAATTTAATTCAAATAATCCTAAGTTATTGAATCATCAAAGTTCTACTGTTTAAAAGCTTCTCTTAAAGGTGCTACAAAGCAAGTGCAGACACCAAATGAATATGTATATTACTTGTTTACAGATCTTACGCTTCGGTATGAAAATACCAAACTTAATGCATAGTCATTTATCCAAAACATAATTCTTTACAAACTATTAGTGAAAGAAAACACTGTACATCTTCTCCAGTTAATAGATACCTTTCAGAAAAAGATTCGTTCTTTAGAGGTATTAAAATTCCCACTCAATAACTTTGTTGATATTTTGTTAATTAATTTAATTTGAGTGAAATAGAAGAAAGAAACAGACAGTTTGAGCTAACGGTTGATTCCTATGAAGTATTTACTTGGGAAACGTGTTTTTGTTTCTTGAAAAAAGATTTCAAATTTAAAAAAAAAAAAACATTTTTTCTTCTTGTTTTGTTTGGAAACCTAAGTTATTAAACGCTACTGGAACAAATTTCGTTTCATCATACAAATAAAAAAAAACCCCTTTTTGTGTAAAATCTGTTTAGGGTTATTATATACTTTGAGAAGATATTCAATATTTGAAGAAATATCATACGTTCTTAAAACTGAAAGTATTTGAATGTTTCAATTTTTGTAAATAAAAATATCTGTACCTTTATTTATCATATAAATTAGTGGATTGCATTTCAAAAATATGTTCCAATTGAAAGTTGACATATTTACAGCAAAGAAAAAAAAAATTCCGGAACAATGCATTAATCAATTGCCTTATGTAAGCAATTCTGCTCCCCTTTTCTTCTCCCCAAGCATCGTTAATAATTGATGAAAATCATTTCACTAAGCTAAAGGGAAGCGAATAAATAATTCAGAATTTTATTTCCCAGGGAAAACCAACACATTTTCCTCTCAGTACTGCATCTATTTACGTGAAAGATAATTGCGGGATAATAGAAACAGTGCAGAGCGATATTAGGCAGCATTTCTCAAGCTTCGTTCATAACAAAAGATTGCGCTATATTTTTAGGATTAAAAAAAAAATAAAACTAATGTTCCAGTCGGTGAACTAAAAGACACTTTGTTAGCAATTGGTCAATAAATAAACATAATCCTTTCTTGCAAAAATCCAGATTTTTTGACAGATATTGAATTCTTAGTGGATCTAAAAATTACTTATTTGACACTATATCATCTTTTATGTATTTGTAACATGTAATTATCCATGAGAGTCACATTAGCATTGTTGAACCATTTAAAATTAATATTTTACAGGAAGCAAAAAGATTTTCTGAAATTCTAAAGCCCATTCCAAGTAGAATTAATAAAGAAATTTTGATTAAAACCCCTATTTTGGATATTTAATTATTGGAAGGGTGCAAGAGAATACCAACTAAAGTTTCTGACATTTAGCTGTTGAAAGCACAATTTTGGATCACACTTCTCGTTCTGGGAAGTTGAAGATTTACCAAAAACACAATCTGTAAATGATGAAAGGAAATATAGCTTGGAGCATTTCATGATAATCACTCTAGAAATTATAATGGTCGTTATATCATTCACATACAAATACAGCAAGATAAAATGGAACTTGGTTTATCCCAAGAATTAGTTATTAGAGGGCTTTATATAGCACTTTAATTCGATTAAACAAAAACCCAGCCATTAGACAATTATATGAAGAATTTCTTGTAGAATATGAAAATTCGGGTCACGTGGAGGAAGTTAAGGAAAATTCTCTTGCGAATCCGTATTGTTACATTCTTGAATGCGTCATTCCACTTGTAGAAAGTCAAAGATTTTCGGTAGTATCAGAATAAGCATATGGATATTGCGATTACGTCTAAGCATTGATAGTTTTAGGAACTTCAGTGTAAATTTGTTGTGCAGTAAATCTGGAGTGGCACAATTAAAATGTGTTCCACTGCCACGCTTGAAACTTTTAGGAGCTATACAACTGTCGAAGCTTATAAACAAGGTTCTAAATCTAATCCAACACCGTGTTGATACAGTGCCCTTATCGGGGCTACGGACCATCGCTTAAAGCTTTTTGTTGCTAATAGAGTTACGCAATTTACAGATTTAACCACCAAATTTGAATGACCTTACATCAAACCTGATGTCAATCCTGCTCATCCCCTGCGAAGGGTTCTATCTGCAGATGAGCGTATTGGAAGCAATATTTGATGGCCTGGACCAGAGTTACTTCACAGCGGTATTTATCTTCCAAATTATCGGGTCTTATCAAGTACTAATTCCAGGTTTACAAAAAAAAAAAAAAAAAAAAAAAAAACTAAAGCCGGTTGTGAATACTTATGATCGATCTATAGTGGAAATTTTTTTTGATAATTTTTGTAAATTTCCAAATAGGAGCTTAAAATTATTTAGAATTCTAAGTTTTATATTTAAGTTTCTTCTAAAATTACAGACAAAGAATATAGCTGATCAATTTATTATCTATGTAGAACTTAAACATGCTCGTGATATTTTAATGAGACATGCTCAAGCAGAAGAATTTGGTGCAGATATAAAAGACTTAAAACAAGGTAAAAATATATCACATGAAAGTAAGTAGAAATTTCTAAGCCCTCTTTAGATGAAAATCAAGTTTTGTTTGTACGAGGGAGGTCATTTAATTCAGAGTGAAGCGAAAATGCTGGACATCCTATTATTTTATCAAAAAGTCATAAACTTTCAACATTGATATAGTTGAATAATCACAAAATGTTCTTACATGTAGACCCCAGTTGCTTCATTCATTACATACATATATATAATATTATATACCGTTCACTCATATGAGTAGAATTAAATAATGATAACTAGAATATACAGCTTAGCCAGAAAATCAGTTTCATGTTAACTGGATTGAATACTGTCCTCCATATTAAACTGTGTCTTTGTTCTCAATCCTTTCGAGCCTTTCTTATCCAAAATTTAATCGCATACTGTTTTGAGCAATCGATAGAATTAATTTAGCAACTTTTGTCACTGAAATACCATTTTATATCTGCATCATCAGGAACTTTCTTAGTTTTCAGATAAAATTCATTGGTCAAAATAAAAGAAAAAAAAAAATAAAAGAAAAAAGAAAAGGAAATAAAAGAAAGTAAAGAAAATAAAAGAAAAGTTTTTTTTCAGTGGAGAACTGAATTTTAATTTTAACATCTTTTTAAAAAAACTTTAAGAAATCAAGCAATATGAGAAAAATATTTACTATTAATAAAATATTTACTAATTTTAATCACATTAATCTTCACAGCTCTCAGCAAACGAGTTACTTTAGTGTCTCTATTATATAGTCAAATTTTATTATGTTAACGAATAAGTATTATGTTGCCGAACAGTATATTAAAATTGTTATTTTTTTATAATTTTATAATTATGTATTTTATATAATTATAAATTCTTATAATATGTATAATTTTTCTTCTCATCCATCATATTAAGTATAATATTTCTAATTTGAAACAATTTCCCTGTATAAGACAAGACATTATTCAAACGTGTGTACGCATTGGGCACTTGAGATTGACACATAGACACATCTTATTGAAAAACGTTCCGCTATATGTACATATCTTGATAGAATATTATGTTTTCCACTATGTCTACTTTAAACATTTTGAATCCTACTCATTTTAACTTTAATTGGCTTGGTTGGAGAGAAATAATCTCTTTCCCAACCAAACATATTTAATTTTTTTACATAACATCGCTTTTACCCCATACGTACAATTTTATTGTGAACTTTATATTATCCATTATCAAGAGCATAAAGGTTAGGTTGCCTTATCTAGAAAAATAGTAACATCCTCACATTTTTTATTCCATGAGGTTTCAGTGCCAAAAATTAAATTGCACGAACTAACATTTATGATATGGGTACATTAGAGAAAGATGCAATTATTGTCAGAGTTTCTTAATGTAAAATTATTTATATGCGTTTTGCAATGAAAAGCAAGCAATTAATTTCATAGAAACCCATGGTGATACATGCACATACAAAACAAAGAGCATAAAAGATCCTGTGAAATGTTCTACTATTTATATCAGAAGGAAGATAATAATCTATATGTAAGAAAATTATTAAAATATGACCAAAAAAGCAAGAATATAGTTAAAAGTTATTTTATAAGGAAAGTAGGGCTTGAAACATTTTATCTCTTTCTTTAGCTGCATTAATTCTTTTTATTTAAAATAAATTTTGAAAAATAATCCCAAGAAATACAAGTGAGAAATATGATTTGTATCTTTTAGGTATACTATCAAAATGTATATTTTTTTGTGCAAAAATTTCCTGTATAAAGAAAATAATAAATACAAAGCAATCTCGGTTTACATTTTTAAATTTCTCTTTAATTACTGATAAAATAAATAAGTAAGAAAGTTATAAACATGTATATATAATTGGCACACTTACATTCCCCCCCCCAAAAGAAAAAAAGGGGAGGGCTTATAAATACTCGAAACATGCACTTTGAATAAATTTATTACTGAGTCCCTAAGAATAATTTATGAAAAATAGTTTTTATTTCAATTTCACCAGCAGGAAATTACTCAATGGAATTTTTAACTTATGAATTCGCATTTGCAGTGTATTGTACGAGATGCTTACACATGATATTTGAAAAAAAAAATATTGGTTCATGTCATAAAAAATATTGCTTTTCATATTTTTTAAGTCATGAACCTTCAAAACATATTAAGAGAAATAAAAATATCAACATCAAATAACATTTATTACATTATCTTCTTATTGAATTTTGAACCGCCTACATGGTCATAAGCAAACTTCGAACAGTGATGAAAACCGAATTTAGAATCAGCAAGAAAAAGTTACATGTTTCTTTATGCACATATAAAATCAAGAGAGGTAAGACTTCTTCCCACAAAACTTTGAGCAGAAATCTTCTTTTTTAAAGTTTTGTGACAGTATTCTGAAATGCCAAAGGGAGTTTTCACCCATTCTACGTCGTATCTTTGAATTAGGGAAAAGCACTCCACTAGAGGAGTGTCATTCGAAATGAAATCCAAGGAGAATCTGCAATTGTTAAAGAAGACGTAATGCATTCCGTATAGGAGAAAAAAATCAGGACTTGTGGGCATTTAAAATCGGAAAGGATTGTCGATTTTCTTGAAAATATGCAGAAGTAAGAAATCGAGTAATAATGTTAGGAATATTTGAATGAATTCCACTGCAATGAAATGTTGTATTTAAGGCGACAAGAAAAAATGAAAAGAATAAATGTCAAGTTTTTAATGTAAAATAATTTTATCGACATTTAGACTTTTGCAGTATGTTAACACACTCTGGACGTTTTTTGTATATTACCCATGATTAAGTGCTACTTCAATTATTGTAGTAACGAAAAATTTTTTTTAGCATATTATGGATTATAAATATATATGATTCGGTGTCTCTTTACATTTAACATAGTATAGTATATAAATAGACTTATATTAGTCAATTTTGATTCAATGATGATTTTCTGTTTGTATATTTACATCTAAAAATATGATTCTTTTATTGATGTTGCTTGCTTTGCTTTTTAACAAAATTTATATTTTTTTATATACCAGATAAAAGGCATTTTCACATGTATCTATAATGCATGGTATCTTTGAATATAATTCTTCACCAAATTTCCTGTTATTTTTATTACTAACTTTTAACTTTAACTTTTATTACTAACTACTTTATTCTCTAACTTCATATATATATACATATATATATATATATATATATATATATATATATATATATATGTATATATGTAATATATATATATATATATATATATATATATATATATATATATATATATATATATATCAACTTTTCAGTGTTTAGCGTACGTTTTGTCTTTAGCTAAAATAGATTCTCAGTTTCGGCCATTACCTCTTCATTCGACGAAAATTTCTTCCCAGCGAGCATTCTTTTGAGATCTGAGAACAGAAAATTGTCGCTGGGGAACAGATCTGGAGAATACGGTGGTTGAGGAAGCAATTCAATGGCCAATTCATGGATTTTTGCCATCGTTTTCACTGACTTGTGACACGGTGCATTGTCTTGGTGAAGCAGCACTTTCTTTTTCTTCACATGCGGCCGTTTTTCGGCGATTTCGTCCTTCAAACGGTCCAATAACGCTATGTAATAGTCGCTGTTGATGGTCCTTCCTTTTTCAAGGTAGTCAATGAAAATTATTCCATGCGCATCCCAAAATACAGACGCCCTAACCTTGCCAGCCGAGTTTTCCCACGCTTTGGAGCGGGTTCATCGTGTGCAGTCCACTCGGATGACTGTCGATTGGACTTCGGAGTGAAATGAGGGAGCCATGTTTCATCCATTGTCACATATCGACGCAAAAACTCGGGTTTATTACGCTTGATCATCTTCAAACACTGCTCCGAATTTTCAACTCGTCGTTGTTTTTGGTCAAAAGTGAGCTCGCGCGGCACCCCCTTTGCACAGAGCTTTCTCATACCCAAATATTCGTGAATGATATGATGTACACGTTCAGTTGATATCTTTAGAGTGTCTGCTATTTCATTCCATTTCAATTTACGGCCATTCAAAATCATTTTGAGGATTTTTTTAATGTTTTCGTCGGTAGCAACCTCTTTTGGGCATCCACTGCTTTCACCGTCTTCTGTGTTCATTTCACCAAGTCTAAACTTAGCATACCAATCCTAGTTAGTTGATTTTCCTGGGGCAGTGTCCGGAAACTCGGCATCAAGCCAAGAATTTGCTTCAACTGTATTTTTTCCCTTCAAAAAGCAATATTTGAACAACACGCGAAATTCCTTTTTATCCATTTTTTTAACAATAACAAAAGTTGTTTCACTCAAAATGCTATAATTCACAAACTAATGATCCGACAGCTGTCAAATTTATACACGCATCTTTTGAGGTTAGGGCTAACTAAAAAACATATGGATTTAATTCTAGGAGCGCCATCTATGTGTCAGGCCGGGGACATTTCAATTGACCTGTTAGATGCAATTTTATCTTTTTTATTAAAAATTGCTACCCTTTTACATTGCAATTATGAGTTATTTTTGTTAGTCTTTGTAAAAATATCTGCGAGATTTACAATGTTTATCAAACACAAAGGATTTTTTACAAATTTAATAAAATAATCTCCTGAAATGTTTTGGGTGTTAATGTGCAACAATAACTTACAGCAAATTTATAACGCAACAAAAATGCTTTTCCACTGGATAATCATATGACTGTTGTATGTTATAAAAGGACGTTTTGTCCACTATGTTCCTCACACCAAAATTCACGCAACCTGGATTGAAAGCATCGAGAGTTTATCATTGTCTTTGTACAGTAAAGTGACTGTAGGTGGCTGATCTGTCTTCTTTCAGGATAAGTGATCAAACTTTATTTTTTCAACCATGGTTTTAGCAACATATGTGCAAATATCAATAGACTTTTCCTAAATTATAATCGTTAATACAGTTACACGTATCTTTTGTCATTTTTCATTTAAAAGTCTACTCTACTTAAAAGTCTGAGTAAATTTTTAATAATTTTATCAAATATACAATGAACCAATACTAGTAATACAACTAGTATTTCAATTTATATTGATTAATCCTTTTATAATACATATTCACCGCAAAGACCAAGTCAGTATATTTGTCAGTCAGTCTTTCCCTATAGGAAAAGAAAGGCTATGATGCTTCGAAAAGAAGGAATATTAAATAATTATGCATTTTTTCAGTCTGATTAATAATAATGAATGATTCTATACATTTTATACGTTGTTTAATAAGCTTACAGCTGATTGAATGAACTTTTACATTAAATGTAATGCAATAACTTACGACTTGAGATGTTTGTTTACATTTTTATTTTCAGTTTTCGCAAAAGTAATAGTTTAAAATTTATACTTTTCCATTGAATCGCGTAGTCTCGTTCAAAAATGTATAGAATTTCTTTTCTGTGAAGAGAATGCATCTTTGTAAATGCTTATGAGTTTGACTGGATTCTGAGAACAGTTATTGAGTTTTGTTTGATAAAAAAACATAAACTGAAACATGAGCTCTGACTCGACCAAACATGTGAATCCATATTTTAAAAAAAAAAATCTTTCATCATACTTCCATTTTATCCATTTGCATTTAATGCTTGATTTTTAATATTATCATTTAGTGAAACAATGATTTGTACATACTTTTCTTCTTCAATAATAGATATTTCAAATACATTAATATGACTTTTTCTCGTGGTACCACTCTTTTACCAAAAAAATGATTTTTTAACAATATATAAGTTTTATTACAGATAAAACAATTTTTCTATCGATTCTGTATCAGGCATAAACCAATTGTTCGAGAGAAAAATTCAATATAATATTAGCGTATATACTGTCGAACAAAGAAATTGGGACAATATTCTATCCTTTATGCTTTGCTAATTTATATGACCTTTTGCATAAAAATTAGCAAAATAAGTTACGATAAGTTTCAGTCCATTCTTTCTTATTCATTGTAGAGATATCCAAACTCCTCTCGATGTAATTCTCCCACACATTACAGATATATATGATGATTTTTGTATTGGCAACTGGCAAAACTCCTCCTTCTATAAGCTCAGGCAAATGATAAACATTGAAATGATTTTAAGAATAAACCATTCATCTACAAAATAGGGGATTTAGTTTGGGGTTTTTCACTAGTACACGACGTTACTCTATTCGAGAAGATCTTAAGATCTCTAGAAGATCTGAGATCTTCAGTTAAATCTCTCTCTTTGGTCGTATCAAATAACTCGATGACTATCTGTTGTAACATATGCAGTAGAAAGCACGGACGACGTAATTTATAAGGTTTCTAGTCCATGTCCTGAAATTAAAACTCAATCTTGATCCAAATAATTAAAAGGATGAAAAAGGAATACATAAATGTTCAAGAAGACCTGTTCCAACTTGCCTGACCCCAGTGTATTAGGCCCCTGCTTTTTCAAAAACGGTGGGAATGGAGCTTATTTTCTCGTAAAAAATGACTCAAGAGCGAGATTCAAAATATGTGCCTTAAACCTACATTCAGTCAATCTCTGCATCCTATTAAACTTCAATCCATGAGTGGCATTCAGTTATACTTCGATTACCATGATCGACAGATAAATCCCACATATATTCTCTAAAACTGATGCAAAGAAACATGACTGAAGGAAAGTGAATTATCGAGTTATTTCTATATATATCTCTTAAGTCGAGATATATTTTTGATTTTTCCAATTATTACACCTTGAATCTTAATATCTTCATTCATGTTTAGTTTGTGATAATTTAAAGTAAAATTTTGTTTTTATTATTCCTATTATATTGATAGCTCTTTATTTGATTTATAATAGTTTCTACGTGACTATATATAAGTTCTGTAACAGGAAAACCTATTTTATTACAATTTCTCATTACATTTACGAAAATTAATATTTATAAAATTATATAAGCTTACTGTCATGGGAATATATATATTTGTTTAAATTCCAAAATCAACCAAAAACACAAAGTTCTGAAATAACCATTATTCCCGTAATTTTGTTTCATCTAGATTTTAGACGTTATTTGACACTTATTTTAAACATGTTTTTAATCATATTTATGAAAAATATATCTATAACAATTATGAATAGCACACGGATATTTGATATGAACAGGAACTGGAAGAAATGTGAAATGCTATTGTATACCAAGTTCGGGTGATGTTGTGTGGTACCAACAGTGTTCGGTTATGAAATTTGCGTCCATCAAATTAGCATTGTTAAAATGTCAACAAATGCTTTGTTTTTAACATTTGTTTCACGGATTACTTATTTACTTTGAGTGCAACAATGGTGTTCCGAAGAATACCATTTTGAAAATCTGTGAATTAATCTAACGATTGCATTGGTTCAACAATAAAAGAAAACGTCTATCATCTCTCATGTACGTCAATTTTAGTGTTAAGTAATCGTTAACTTTCAATGTTTGTTTAAATAAATGTATATTTTATGCCATTTCCGTAATCTTGCTAATTAAATTATTTTACTCTCTTCTTGATCTCTCCCAAGATATGGATCACTTGATTCCTTTTTGATTACTAAAAAGTTTTATTTCAGAATTCTTATTTTTAATCTTAATAATTAATCCGAGATAGATAGATCTATATTTTCTTTCTACTGACTTAAATATTGAATGTTTTCGTTACAACGGTTCAATAAATGCATCTTTAATATTCGTATGATAGACATCTAATCGTAAAGAAATAAAAAAAAACTAATATCGTCCAGGTATTTATTTTCATCTATGTTTAAACTTTTTTGATACCTGGAAATAAAAAAGGTTTTCATTCTGCATTCAGAAATTTCTTACATATACTGATAATGGACATTTAGGTGTAAATTAATCCATAAATAATAGCATATGAAACGTATTATACTCTTAAATATTTTAAGTTGGAATCTTAATGTGATTATAAAACTAGATTCACACACGCACATTCAACATAATACAGATAACATATTTAAATAAATTCAACAGAATGTTGAATTCATCTAACAGTTTGAAAAATAAATTATCATGTAAAAGCTTATGAGATGTATTAAAATATGTAAATTGTAATAATATGTAAACCAATTTTATTATATTAATAATAAAATAAAAAACCAGTGCTAATTAATTGTATTTTTTATTTTTGTAACTGATTTGTTAGTTGTAAATTTTTTATCGATTTTAGTTCAATGATTTCAAAGTGCTTAAGTTTGGAAAATGGAATACTTCTTTTCCAGGAATTAAATTTGATTATTTTTGTTTTAAGATGTATTTTATTTCCATCATTTACATTAATATGGAGTTGTGTATTACAGAAGAAAGTAATAAATATAAACTTAAATCAGTTTAGTAAATAATAGAAAAAAGATTTTAAATTTTGAACTAGAAATGCACTGTTTTCTATTTTCGTTTTAAACTACGCTTCATAGGACAAATGTTTCCCATAAAGTATTTTAATGGATCTTGTATTTCCTTTGCAAATTAATGAGATATTTTTTTTCATAAATTTTTAAATATGTCTGGAGGGAAATTATTGAACAATAAATAGTAATAAAATAAAATAAAATAAAGTAATTCAAAACTATTGCAACATATAAGAACGTTTATTTATGTAAAAAAAGTCAGAACATTTTAAAATTTCTGGGATACATTAATTAGAGCTTATTTGTTTTTGAAAAACTTTAGTTCCCTATCTATAAGTTTATGCATTTTTGACTTTTAGGAATGGCCAAATTGTATGTTTTCATTCGAATCAATACTTTCCCTATCAATACATAAAAAAAATTGTCAACTTTAAGTCGAGAGAGAGAAAAAGATTGTTTTCTGTCAAAAGTGACAGGAAGTAACATCGTCCATTCAAGCTTCATCTACTCCCGTCAAAACTGTTCACCAGACCTGATGCGAGATAGTTTGTAACTTTACTTTAGAGCTATGACAGGACTTTTAATAAATATTGAACGTTGCGTTGCAAGAAAGGATACTTTATATCTTATCTCAATCCTGAGAGAAGTTGAAGTGGATTTTGAACATTGGTAAAAAGACAAAAACATTTGAACAAAAAAAAGGAAAATTAAGTTTCTTAATATATCTGAAAAGGTGTTAAAAGTAATTAATGATTTTGTCATTTAGTAGTAAAGATAAATCAATAATTTAATGAATTTAAAGTTTCTAAAGCTCATAGATTACATAACTGAAAACAATTTGTAAAAGAATGGATGAATTAATAAGAAATGGATAAAAAAATATTACTATATTGCGTTAAATAGGGTATTATATTTTTCTACATTCCCAATCCTGATAACAACCATGAACAAGAAGAAATAAAAGCCTTACGTTTCTTACCTTGAGTAATAAAATTTTAATACATAAACTGCTCTTTCGATGATTAAAGTACTTTTTGTCTCAAACAGTTAATTTGAAAATATTAACATCAGTTATGCATAATTATTAATTCATCTCATAATGTAAGGAGACCTGTTTTACGCTCATAATTAGATTGAAATAACAATTATTTTTTCTGATTCTAGACATTCTTATCAAAAATTAACTGACGGTATAAGTTTAATCACTTCATGCCATATTAAAAAAATTTCATTGCATATTCGTGAATAAAATTGCGTCTGTATAAGTGATAATATTTTCTATAAGTATGTTTTCTTCTGTAAAAAGAAAATCCTTTACCTCTAAGCTGAGTAATAAAAAAAATTCTTCTTTTATTATAGATCAAAACAAACATTCATTATTTTCCGAAATATCCCCATTATTAAAATCCCGTGAGACGAACCACAAGTATAACTTTTTTCTCTATACCTCTCGAGGGTCTACTTAAGATTTTATGACGCTAAAATGATTTGTCTGTTCTATCCTTAGTGGTGTATATTGCTATTTCCCAAAGTAATTTAAAAACAAAACTGAAGAAAACAAAGCAATTTTCGTTTAAAATGAATGTCAAAAAGCAAATATAGCAAATATTTGATCTTTTAATACCTCATTATTTAAAAATTATAAAGTTAATTTTTTTCTCCGCATTTTCCCTTTTTTCCCCCTTTCAACAGCTTTTATGCTTATGATATTAGCGAAAGAGTAGTTTTTCAAAATACCCATTAGGGCAAATTATTTTTTACATTCATTGTAATTTCATATTAGGGAAGTAGAAATTGAGATGATGAGAAATGAAAAGTGGTTTAATTTCATGAGAATGACTTTAATTTCCTGTAACTTTTCACATATGACTGCTCAATTTATTGTACATTTTAATACAAATATTGATCAAAACGAGAGAATTGTTCTCTTAAAAATTTTCTGTTTTATTGGCATTAATAAATTGGCTTTAAGATTTTAAAAAAAACTTCTATTGGAAGAGGCTACGTGAAACATAAGTAATACGTAACATAGTAATAAGTAATAAGTACGTAATATAATGATTCAACACAAGTATGCATTTCAAATTAGAAAATAGAAAGAATTGAGAGTTAATTAATTCTGTATTATTATCTTTAATTCGTGTGTAGTCAAGTCATCAAACAGAATTTGGTTTGTTGTTGTCAGTATCAAGGTAAAACATTACTTTTAATATTATGGAATAGAATTGCTTCTTTCAGTTATCCTATAATAGGCTGACCACTTTATTGTAGATTCACAGAAGGTATTACAACTCGAAATATGAATTTTTACACAGATTTATCCCAGACCAAAAACCTACGACATATATAAAAATTAGAACGATGAAAATTAATATTATATTTATAGAGAAAATTATTGAATTTCAAGTAATAAGTATCTTTATTTATTTGGTAAGTTGATACGAAGTTTATTTGAACATCTTTCAAATATTATCAATTAATTATTTTTCCCTGAATAATCGACTCGGAGGAAATTTCTTCCTGACTTTTCCTAAAAAGCTATAGTATTGTATTAAAGGAATATTTGTTTGCCTAGTAATAAATTAATACACAAAATTTTATTCTAAAAAAACGTTTTTCAATTATATACTATTAAATACAATGTGATTACAATTAACTCATAATCTGTATTTTATAATCAAGAAAAAAGTTTTAAAGTATAATTAGTAATCCTTTTGAGTTTCAACTTGAAAATTTGATTATTAAATTACAGGAAATTAATAAAAGCCGTTATTTTTTCACAGTTGAAGAATTTTTGTATTTATCTTAAGGTCAATTTATATTTTATAATACATTTTATAACTAAACTCCCTTTAAAAGTATTTTTGGAGTACTGAACATTTTAATTTTATTAATTTACATAATGGCCCTTATTAGTTTTGTTTTCAAATAACATTTTGTTTATTTTACAAATAAACGCAAAAATCTTAAACCGTTTCAGAATAATTCAGGCAATGGGTAAAAATTAAATACAATTTTGAAAGACATAGTAGAGTTCCCACACAATGAAAAAAAAGCATTTTGTCAGAAGAGAATAAAAAATTTTCAACATTGTGTAAATTGCACAAACATAATATCTTTACAGTCAGTTACTTTTTATTAAATAAAATTATAAGCTATTTTATAAATGTGTAATAGAAGTCAGAAAATTTAAGTAGTAACAATACACTAAATTTTGAAATTTCCTTGAATTCTTAATTTACAAATGCCTTTGAATTATTCTTCGTTCAGTTTGATTCCTGACGAAATAATATTATATAAAATAAGTTACTTAAAGATAAATTATAAAAATTTTCACTTTAGTTAAAATAATTAGAGATAGAAGTGCATTAAAGTTTTTAACTAGTAAATTGAGAAAAATGAATATCCTGATGCAATGATTATGATAAAAGTGATTAAATTACAGACAGAAAGAAAACGCAATAATTTAACTTAATGTGAATTAATTTCATTGTAATAATAAAAGCTAACAAATAAGAAGAATTACTAACAACTATTTTCGGTAGTTATTGAACTTCATAGGAAAATGTAAAAGTAAAGCAATTGCAAAATAAGATTTCTTTTTTTAATAGAGTTACATTTTTCCAATTCGATTCATTTAATAAAAATTTGTTTTTGAAATTGTTTCCCTCTTTGTTTTTAAAATAAAATTTTCAATATTGAAATTTTAAATAGAAGGGTACACCATTCTCCTTACTTTTTGAAGTCTAAAATCCATTACTGACCGAATTTTCAATTACTAAACAATTGAAAAAAAATGAAACCTAATAATAAGACAATATTTTGATGCTGGCTTTTTATGCAAATCTAAACATTACCTTCCTTGTTTGCAAGAATTGCATTTAATATATATTTTTATGTATTGAAATTAAAAGAAAACTGTTTTCCTTGTTTGTGAGAATTATTTGTTAAACGTATTTTTATACACTGAAAATAAAAAAAGAAATATTCAAAACGTAAGGAAAATAATGCAGGAAACAAAACTACTTTTTATTTAAGCATTTAAAATTCCAAAGAATAATACTCTTCTCTAAAGAATAAATTATATCTAATGAAATGTTTATTTCGATATAATTTCACAAGTAAATTGGGGGGAAATAAATTGCCTTAAATTTTATACTGAAAATAATAATTCAAAAATAATTCTATAAAGTAAATAATTTTTTGTAGATGTGGAGGTTATTTTAACTTTTTCTTGACAATATATAATTTGCATTATACTTATCACGCACATTAGAATAATGTTATTCTTAGCCTATAGCTATGTACAAATAGAAATAAAGTTTTCACATAAAAAAATACATTGGGTTCACGATGCGCATTTAATGTCTCAAAGAATGGAAGTTATTGTATACCTTTTTCCATTTTTCATAATAATTAAACTTGTAAACATCATAAAGCTGTAACTCTACATATTAATTTAGGTACATGAGGAACATAATCAAAAAAAAATTAAAACCTGTGGATTTAAAATATTTATTGTTCACACAAAACTAATAAAAATATATTTATTGTCTTAAAACTAGCAATATTTCAAAAATTTACCTATCTTTGCTTTTTCGTCTCAAATGAACACACCTCAATAAATGGTAAAGCTATTTTCAATTCAAAATTTTTAGTTCTATATATGTACCTATTTTTAAGCACATTTTATAAAATTAAAAATAATAATATAAAATTAAAAATAAAAATATAATTATTTATAAAATATTTATTCTATAGAATGTACTTTAAAATCAGATTTGAAGAAAATTGTGGTGTTATAAATCTTGCTAACTCTGTTAGTCTTGATGACTCACATGCTTTTTGAGATGCTTTATTACAAGTTTTACACGGCGTTTCACCACTTCTATGTGACAAGAAAAGTTTTAAAAGTTTGAATACAGCGATATATTAGTCTGTGTTTAACGTTTTGATGCGCATAACAGGAAAGTTATGCTATGGTAAAGAAGGAAGGTTTTGGTAGACATTTCAACAACCACAGTTCTTTGAAACGTTATTTTTTATACATAATCAATTAAATGATCGGGTTTTTAGAGTGTTTCACTCAATTAACGGGTTGATGACTTGCTGTAAATTTGGAGTTGAACACTTTAATTTATTTTCTTAATTTAATCTTTTCTTCTTTCAAAGTACTAATCATTTGGTGGATGTTTCTCCTATATATATACATATTTTATACATAATTTCTACTGTGAAGTTTTGGTTTTCCTATTCGTGCTTCCGCATCGACATAAGAAATGCAGGAGGTCAATTTGGTATTAAACACGTCACTGCATCAAAGTGTTATTAAGACATTTGTTTGTTAAAATTTTCCCAAAAATATATCTTTAAAGTGAATTTTTTGAATTAAAAATTGAAATAAAAAATAATTTTGTTATTTATTAAGATTGCTAATTAAAGGTGAGTAAGTGAAAGTTGCATAAATTTATAATATGCTGCCGGATTTGCAAATAAATAAATAAATGGTTGTATAATCTTTTTGCGAAAACAATCAAAATTTCAGATTTATGAGTATTAGTTTTATTTTTCACACTTCATTCTCCAAATTTTACATTTAAAAATGCAGTGTTACGTAATTTGTGAATTTAATAATTATTAAAAACTGACAAAAATAGCCGTTTCTTGAAATTTTAAATTTTTTGTACAACCAGAAATTATTATTTTTATTTGAAAATATTTTTCTTTCTTTTTTACTTCGCTCTGTGACAGGCAACTTTTCTGGACTACGGTGATAAAAAACAGGCAACTTTTTTTAGCACACCTCGAGTGCAAGTTATGTACACAAGCACATATTGTGATAGCGTCTATGATCATAGACACTTTTTATAGACATATGTTCATTGGCACACACACAACTGAACTCTTAAAAATTTAAAATCATAATTGAAACTCACAATAGAGTCACGATTGAATATATATTTTTTTCTTAATCTCTTATACTTCTTGGATCAATTGATACTTAAAGCAATGTAATTTATTTTTACTTTCTATTTAAGCCTGCGGTGATGAACAATATTTAAATCCTTACACACCTTTTAAGTGAATGTGATACTTTATTAAATGTTCTTGAGAAGCTAGCCATAAAGGATAGATATAGAATTTAGAAATGTAATGTCAGTTTTCTTTTTGTTGTATTTCACGTTTTGTGATTTTCTTACTTCATTCTTCAAGAAAAAATATTTTTGGGAATAGATTAAAATATTTTCTATTTATTACAGATCGCGTTGAAAATTAGAATTATTGACAAAATATACTTAGTCGCCTTAAAAAATGATAATTAGCCGCAGATGATTGGTTAATCTAACTGGTGTTTATCCAGGAAAATTTTGAAAGTTAGAAATGTTGAAGCGAAACTTATCCGGTTTTATAAATGAAATATCCCAAAGTTGTGTGTTCTTTCCTTAAATAATTACATTCTGTAACTGTAAATTAATGGTGATAAATAACAGTGTATGGATTTCGTCCTATGTGTATTATTAATATTTGGTTATTAGCTATCAAGTGTTATTTGAAAAAAATACTGTAGCAGAATGTTTTTCAAAATTGCAAGGCTCGGAATCAGAGAAAAAAAAGGAGTCGATGAATTTAGTACTTATGAACAATCGAGTGGGAATTAAAAGATACATTTTAAGATAAATAATATTTTTAATAAAACGGAATATATATGAAGTTAATTTGATATTTACGAAGGTGGACTGAAACTTTTCTGAAGTTAGAACTTATCAGTAAGAACTAGAAATATGGTTGCGTGACATTTGACGGTACTCACCAAAATAACAATCTTTTTGGACGCGCAATCGTTGTTTGATAATCGTTTGAGCGAGTTTCGAAAATGGAAAAATTCGAGTATCGAGCTTTCATCAAATATTTGTTTTGAAAGGCAATACGCCTACGCCAATAAATGATGAGTAAGATGCTGTGTACTGAAACTCTGCACCATCATTTACCACCTTGAAATTTTGGGCATCTGAATTTAACATGGCCGTACCAGCTTGGGAGACGATGAACGTTCGGGAGGTCAAAAAAATGCAGCGATTGCTGATAACATCACTAAAATTCACCAAATGCTCTTAAAAGGCCATCGAATTAATGCGAGAGAGATAGCAGGGACTATTAATATCTCCAAAAAACCTATTTGTCACGTATTGAATCAAGATTTAGGCATGAGAAAGCTGAACGCGCATTGAGTGCCGCGTTGGATCATGTCAAACCAAAAACCAGTTCGAATGAACATTTCCAACGCTTTGTTGGTACAGTTTAGGTACATTAAATCAGAGCTTTGGCAACAATTACTTACCTGTAGATGAAACTAGGGTACACCATTCTACGCTCGAAACAAAAATATAGTCAAAATAGTGCTCCTAAATTACTCCCAAAATAAAATAAAATAAAAAAAAACTATCTTTTCGTCTAGGATAATGATGCCGACTGTTTTTTGAGATAGTCACGAATTTGTCTTAATCGATTTTCTTCAAACAGGAAAAATCATTATAGGAATTTACTACGCAACATTACTTGACAAGCTGAAGGGAGAAATTGCGGAAAAATGGTCACATGTGCGGAAGAAACAAATTCTGTTTCAAGACAATGCGCCGTCTCACACCTTGTTGGAAATAAACAACTGTGATCCCAACAGGAGGCGCCCTGTCTCGTGTAAGCGAGAGCGCACGGGTTCATGGGTAATATTTTCAGAGTGCTCTTGGATCTTGACCGCGTAAGGTGGGTTCTTTCTTGTATTAGATGTAATTTCCCCTGACCGCAAAAGCGGGTTAAATTAAAATATGGGCTATTTGGAAGCCTTGTATTTTGTAAATAGTATAAATATTTGTTTATGTGTGATTGGTGCGTAGAGACTGTTAATAAAGTGTATTTGAAATAACTGCTCTCCCTATTTTTGGCTTGGTGGATACCATCTCCAACACACCTCAACGGTTGCTATGGCGAAAATCAGTGAATTACTATTTGAATTGCTTAACCACCCTCCTTACTCATAAGATCTTGCTCCAAACGGTCTTTTTTTTTCTCTCTCTAATCTGAAAATTGCGCTTTGAGGACAGAGAATTTTGTCAAATGAGGAGGTCATCACTTTCATAAACAATTATTTTGCAGAATAAAACGCCGAGCACTATTCGGACATGCTAAAGAGATTGATTATCTTTGAAAGAATTGTGCAAACTTACAAGAAGATAGTGTAGAAAAATGTATCGAAGCGAAAAATGTCTTGTATCTTGTTAGGCCGGAAACTTTTTAGACTCTCATTTATCACTGAAACTCAGAACAATTCTTTATCACATAACAGATAAGAAAAAACACATTTTTTCTACTTGCATTGTGATTAAATTGTGATGATAAGTCATTATAATTTAATATAACATTGCGGAAATTCAATGAACCATAAAACGCTTCAAATGTTACGATTTACGGGTCATTTTTTCATGTTGTAGGAATTTTAGGATTGCTTTACACATTTCCTTCACAAATGTATAAAGCAAACCTTCTGCAACCTATGTTATTTTTGAATAATCTCTAAAATGAAAAAGACTTAAATAAATAAAAGGAACTATATTTTTTTTTGTTTAACAAGGGAGAAAAAATATGTAACAAACTATGGTTCCATAGAAATTTTGAAAAATAATTATGTCTTTTCCTTATCCTAACCTTAAAGAATTTGGTTCATATTTAAATTGCTATTCAGTATTAATTGATATTTTATTTTTGCTTGTTTTTCTGTTACACAGCTGAGCATTAAGAAAACAATATAATTCTCAAAGAAATTTGCTTGGATTTTCCATGATTTTGAGATTAATTTTCTGCGGTACAAGTAATTGTTGATATTAAAATCAGTAATGCTGAATGTTATCTTATAAAGTAAGTATTTATAAATCCACAAAATATAATAAAATAGAAAAAAAAACCGTTACAAAAATATAATTAAATAGAAATTAAGTATTATTTGTTAATTTATCAAAAATAATTCGATGTACACAAATATTAAGTTCATATATTATGTTTCTTTAGATTGGTTTAAAGAGGAGATTATATAAAATGAAAGGATGCATTTTTTTTTAATGGGAAAGACATCTTATCCAAATAAGTAAACTTCTATATTTTCGTATATCCTGAAGACAAATAAACTGTCTTTGGTAAACATTGATCCTTAAAGATAAACAACGAAGGAAAATATTTGACAGACTTAATAAATAATACAAATGCTACCTTTTTTTAAAAAAATAAAAGAATAGAATTGTATAAATTTTAAAATTTCATGAAAGCTCAATGTGCTGCATCAGGTATGAAACTTAACGAAAATAACATCTTACATAGGTTATGTAATTTACGCTAAGCATTTCAAGATAATATCTACTATTATTATTTACTAGAAAATTATTTACGCCATAGCTTTATTAAGATATAGTAGCAACAAATCCCAAAGCAAAGTAATTGAATGATTTTAATTTGTAAGAAATTGTTGATGAATTTATATTTAACATTTTAAATTAACATTAAAATTTTAAAGTCAATCCACACACTTTTTTGTGAGTATATTAGTTGTTTCAGTAGAATGGTGATAATTAGTTCGTTATTAATCCGCCAAGTATTTTACATATTTGACCAAAGTTATTTCTAAAACGATGTACTCACTCCCATCTACTAGGGGGAAAATACTCTTTTCTATCACAAATATCTTCGAAAAACTAAAATTCTTACATTTATCCCTCCTTTTCAGATACGGATGGAAGTCAACAATCTAATTGAGAGGACGTGTTTATTACTGAGTTTGGTGTCTGTGTCTCTAAATGGAAACTGGGCGATTTCCCCACTCGCTTCTGCCTAAGGCCGATTCTGCCTTACGAAGTGAATTCCGTATTCTGTTTTTCAAAATCATCCCATTCCAGACAGCATTTTCTTTTTGGTATTTTAGTTGTAAATTTTTGTTTCTCCTACACTAATCTGTTAACGGTAAACAAGCCTGTAAATAAGTTTGAATTTATAATTATGCAATTCTCTTCATTAGCAACATTGCCATTTAGACTTATTTTCTTAATGCGTCAAAATTATTCTTTTATTACGTGGACGCTTTATTTAATATTAAGTATGATATAACGAACAAATTTTGAATTGAATCTTAAGACTAATATTTCAGAAACCATTACAGATATACCCCTCATTTTTTGCATACCGATGTTTAAGCATTTTAACTATGATTCCATGTAAACATTTTATTGTATTCAGAAAATTGTTCAGCATTTTTTTGCTCATAACATGCAGAGTGTTCACCCGAAATGTATAAAGCTTACAGAATATATATAAAAATAGGTTAACGACACAATATATTCAAATTCGAATTTAATATTTTTAATACTCAGAGAGTTGTAAGTATATATTGTAAATAATTTTCAACTGCGTATCCGTGATTCATAACTAATTTTACATGCAGATTTTTAAGGTAACTTATTTAAAATTCCCACTTCTGTATTATTAAGATTACGAAAGATATCCGAATGTTAATTACTGTACTTTAGTTATCCTCTAATATAAATGATGATTATCGTAACACAAATGGATATGTTTTAAACTTAATCTTCAAATAATTAGTAATCAAAAGTATCAGGTCAAACTTATGGCCGATAGTTACACATATAAACAAATATAAATGTATACAGACTTTTTTATTACTAATTATTCAAAGACTCAAATTTAAATATATATATATATATAACTTTTTTAAGAGAGAATCTTCATTTACTACTTCTCTGAAGGAAATTAAAAGTAAAACAATTAAAATATGGATATAGTTCAGTGACCTAACAATAATAAACTAGGAATGCATGGGTGCTGCCCTGAATAACTGTCTCTGAATTTAAGAAAATACTAAATGATTTTAAAAGTTTGCTTCTTATGTTTTTATTATTATCAATGCATAAGATATTTTTCGAAGTGATATGATACAGAAGTATAAAAATTATTCACCTGTAATATTTGGAAACTTTAAAACGTTTCTAATTTTTAGGCATTTGTTTTTTATTTTTTGATTCCTTATAATAAAATAATCATAATTTTAAGAACTGAAAGAATTGATTAAAATAAGAACAATGAAACAATAGAATGCATTTATTGTTTTCTTATATTCATTGAAAAATTCATAGATATTTTACAGATATTTACTTATCAATATTCATAGGTATTAATAGATATTTCTCAAAACTTAATTTTATTTAATATTTTTAATTTGAAGCAAGCAAGTATACTTTCAAGGAAAACACAGAAAATGTAATTTCTCCGATTGTATAAAATAGCAGATTCCTCTCCTCCGCTCCAATTTGTTAAAACTTCAAATTAATTTTAAACAAAAAAAAAAAACATATGTATAATCTTGTTTATTTAGGGGACGGAACTTCAAAGCCACTTTTGGGTTTATTTAAATAAATTATAACATAGCGAAAATTACATCAAAGAACGCATTTAATTCAAACCCAATAAAATCTCAAACCAAGCTGACATACAGATATTTATTGGTGTGGTCTGAAGAACTTCTTCCCCTCCCCTTTTGAACGAATGTCTAAATGTAAAATATCTCAACCTTAAGGGCAGGAACGGGGTTTCCTAATGAGCCAGAAAATTTCCTCTCAGTGTTCATTGTGTCACCGCAAACCTCCCCAATTATCTATTAAGATTTGGAGCCTGTGAAGAGAGGGAAAGCAGTTTGCGAAATCGCACAAAACTAAATTTAAAACCTCTCAGGAAGATGAGAAAATGCTTTTGGTTCCTTTACTGTGAGTCATGGCCATAGGAAATCATACGTTTCGTCGCTTTTTAGTGGATCTCGAGCCAGATGGGATTATTCGTGCATAAACCTTACAGGGATAATATGATGGTATATATTTTATAAACAGCATCTTTTGGGCATTTTTGACGGTAAATGGAAAGTTCTTTTAAACCAGTACTACACAAAATGTTTCTCTTTTGAGGAATTCTTTTTGAAATTTTATCCCAGATATTAAAATATTTGATATAATTAAAATATTTGATTTTGTATACAAACTGTAAAAAGAAATGTTACCATTCATTTCTCAAAATATCGTATAAAAATTGGAAATTTTTTTTTGTTATTCTTGGATAAAAGCATGATAAAACATTCAACATCACAGTAAAATTTTTATGATGCTAAAATTAGTTTTATATGTATAAAATGAATTGAAAAAAAAAACTTTTTAAAAAATTTTCGTCACTGAACTATAATTTGAGTAAATGAGTTATTTTATTTTTTAGATGCATAACAATTAATCTCAATAAATATTTTCAGATAATTTCTAACTTGTGCGGAAAACATATTAATGAACAATATCATTTCCTGTAGTATATTTAAAATGTCATAGCCCATTAATCATAATATCCATATATTTGTAATCAGCGCACCACAATTCTACAAATCACATTACATGAAACTGCAAAACCCTTTCTTGAATAGTTTTTTCCCCCCAAAGATGAATGCCAATGTTTCCTAGTTCATGATAGACGATGTTTTCATTCAGGTAAATCTTCGACAATTGATTCCATTGATATACACTTGTATAGATGTGGTTTATAAAAGAGTAAACTCTGTTGTTTGCAATATCACTCCATTAGGACATAATATCAGAGGTTAATTTCCAATTGGCTTCTAAATGCAATGCAAACGAAAAATGATTGAAACTTTGTCAATTTCTTGATATTTAAAGAATCACTCGAATATTAATTGAAACTTATATGACGATTCTTTTTATTTAATTAATGTAATCACTTACTGACTAATTTCATGATTTTAAGAATCTTCTATTCTGAAGCAACAGCCGATCTAAAATTTTTACAATTACGAATATTCAAAATTTTAGTATTGAAAAATTAACGAATTAATTTATACGGTATAACAATCAATAAATGTGTCATGCCTTTGCTTATATAATAATGTAAAGATAGAACGTCACATTAACTAAAAGAGTCCTTTAAATTATAATTTCTTCATACATATACGCAAGTTTTTTTTTCTTTTTCCCTGTATATGAAACACCTTTAATGTCTTAACAAATGGGTAAGTTATTATTTTGATCACTTGGGATATTATTGGGATATTATAAATATTAATAAAAGTAGTTACTGAAATGATCATTTATATAACATAAAAATACTCAAGGAAATCTGTAATTCTTACAAATATATATCAAACTAATAATAGAATAAGCATGATAACAAAGGCAAAAAAAATTATTCTTTTCAACACACACCTCAGAAAACTGAAACAATTTTTTTAACCAACCATTGGCTAAATGCAATCATGTTTTATGAATAAAACAATCTTTACTCAGAAACAAAGTTAATTTGTACATGATCTTTTTTTTCTATTTAAGAATGAATGTATAGGAAGGGCAATCTATTTTATTAGTTATACGAGAGTAAAATAAGTAATGATAAACTTGAAAATTTTCAATTCAAGGATGACTCAATAATTACTCCGTAACATATCAATAACGAGGTCCCTTAACAAATAATGTTAAAAAATTGTGAGGTATGAGATTTCATTTTAAACTGACGAAGCTTACGAATTAATCAATTTCTAGTACATTAGCTTATAAAATACATTTATATATTGTTAAGGAAAATGTTTTTTTTTTTCCATTCCAGTATTTCTTTTGCTTTATATTTCGTACGTGCAGCTTCAAATTCATGCAAAATATTTTTCTGCCATTAATCAAAACCACATTTTCTAAGAACTATAATTCATTCAATAGTAAAAAATTCTTCAGCGGATTAATTTGACAAACTCGCAGGATATTTTAATTATTTTCATTAATTTCCATTTTGATTTTCTCCTGTATGTTTTTATCCTTATTTTAATAATGCTGATTGTGAATCAAAGAAAAATAGTCCCGAGAGATAAAAAGACTGTGTTTAGGGAATCTCTTCCCTACCAGAGATTGAAAGCTCTCAGAAATTAGTTTCGGCTTAAAGTTTGAATTTGGTTTAAATGGGGAAAATCTAAATATTTTAAAAATATAATTGCGTGAATAATTAGACCATTGATTTTAAAACACTGGGTTATCTAGGTCTTCTTAAGAAGTCACCAGTGATGAATTTTTAAATCGAAAGTTAGGTGTTAAATACTATTAAAAGCGATTATTTTTTAAAAGTAAAACATCATTAATTTCAAGATGTATATTATTTGTAATCAAGCACTTAGTGTTTTCCAGTTGCCTGTGCGATTTCGCATCCCTTTTAAGTTGAGCAAGCACTATATTAGCACTATATATATTTATTCCCACTTTTTGGAGCGGGATTTTAATGAACACCCCCTCCAATATTATTGTTCTCGGGGTCAAAGGGGTTAGCTTGAGGTGGTAAAAAAAAACCTTTTTGTGAATTCTGTTTCGAGTGTTTTTTGTGAGAAAACTCTTATTTATTCAGGAAAGTGTATGTAAAATTCGCACGATTTAGATTAATTATCGAACTAAGCTCCACAACAGATACATATAGAAATAATCAAGAATAAGTGTAGACCATGTCCTAAGAATAAAGGTAAATCGTGAAACTATTTTATTTAAATTTAAAAGCATTATATTTTATTGATTTAATTATTACAGTCTTAGGTACTTTTTCTTACTAATTAGAAGTCTGAACAATAAAATATATTTGACTGGAAGCGAACATGAGCAATAGATTCTAACTGTAAAAACTGTTGAGAAAAATTTAATATAGATGATGTAGTTATTTTAGTTGAACATTAAGAAAAGTGTGTGCGTTTTCAATTGGTAAAACTAATACTGCATTAGGAGATGTAACTCGTATTGAAAATACGAAACCTCTATAACACTTCCAAAACTAGGGTTAGAGAAGTATTTGGGGGACCCTAAATTTCACGGGGTTTTGAACAATCACGAAAATGCTATAAACAAAAACGAAAGTATTAGGAAGGAAGAAAGAATTGCGTACCTGGTTTAATAAGCAATGCTGTACCTTCAAAAGAATTAATTTAACAGAACAATGATGAGTGTATAGAAACCATGAAATAATTTAAAGTTAGTTAATTATTGAATAAATCATTAAATCTAGAATTTTTAAAGTGTTAAAATTTTGTTAAAGCTGTATGTGTGAGAAGGTGTTTTGATATGATCGGAATTGCAGTTCGGAATTGAGATGCATAATGTGTTACAAAAGGTTCAGTTATTCATGACTGTGTCGTTAAAATAAATTCCAGAAGTGTCTGATTTATTGTCATATGAGAGTAAAAAATACCTTGCCCTCTACATTTTGAACATGTAAAAACTAAGTAAATTTTTATTTCAAGACGTATACCCATAACTGATTGTTTTATTGTAGTTGATAAGCGTACATGTATATTTGATACAAGTTTCATTACTCATTTTCTTGTTATAAAAGTGGAGTGACTAACTCTGCTTATAAGGAAAAAAAAAGAGTATGCATTAGTGAATTCCCCCATTTATAAAAGTTTGCTGAGGTTATATCATAAAAATTAACATATAAAATTTTAAATATTTAACCAATACAGAGTAAATGTCATATAAAACATGCAAAATATAATTATTGAATAGCTTGACAATAGCTTTCGTTTTGCTACGTCCAGAATAAATTTATGTTGCAATTTTAGAA
>BMAW01033636.1:0-21160 GCA_019974015.1 Nephila pilipes | reverse complement strand
TTTGTATTCGGATTTTATGTTTACTGGATTAAAGAGGTTATAAAATAGTGAAGCCTTGCATTGTTTGGTGAGCTTATTTTATAGTATTAATTTAATTATTTTTAGGATTTCACATTCATTTTTTTTTACTTCATGATATATTTTTTTTTTATTTCATAAACAGAATTTCAAAATAAATCAAACTTAATTTATAAATATATCAAATTTTCAAAATAATGGTTACAAATTTTAAAAAACAAATAAGTTGACTTTTTTCACTTCTTCCTCTCATTAGGTTTGTCTAATTTTATCAATGTATTACAATATACACAGATGCCTATATCTAAATAACAGTTTAAACTAAATTGTAAAAATGTAGTTTCTTAGACACTAACTTCCGAATTAAGTAATTTTTAATTTAAAAATATGAAAGGGGAAGGTTAAAAATAGATAAGCGAAAAATTCCAAATATTTTATGCATCGTGATTTGGCGGATGGGAAAGGGGTGAGTTTTAAAAATATTGAAAAGGATGTTGCTTGGAAAAATGTTAGAAACCACTCGTTCCCAAAACTTTTCAATCGCAATGAAAGTTTGATGTCAGGTTTTCTTTTATTAAATGAGTAGAAGTATATTGTATATTATTTGCTGATTCATGAATATAAATATAATGCCTCAATTCTTGAGTGGATGAATACAAATTATGCCTATGCTTTGATTATTCTTCACTCTTTAAAACATCAACTTAAATGTTAAATACGAAAGTCATTAAAGTTTTTTCAAATTTCAAAACGTATATTTTTATAAATATGATACATAGCTCTATATTAATGTAAATCTTTAGCTGGTGTTTGTTAATTGAATTGGCATCACTTCAACAAATCTTTGAATTATCGACACTCAATAGTACGATAATACGATGATTACGTCACATTAGAAATACATTTATCATTCTAATGAAAGCCTTGGTATCCGATCACTGATTTCTACAAATTACATCTAATTGGAGGTTTCGTGTGATGCTGAATTTATACTGATGATGATTAATGAGAAACGTTAGTTAACATTTCGTTTCTTGAAATGATAAATATTTTATTCTCAACTTATATTTAAACTTGAATAAAGTGGAACAGGATGCTTTTCAAAAGTGACTATCGTAATTTAATTTAATAAAATACATAATTTTACCGTAGTACTACTTTTAAATTAACACAATTAAGAACAGAAACGTTGTTTCACTACTAAAATGTATAAATAATGTTTCGATTTTTACAAGATATGTTGAGAGATTTTCCTTATTCTCTCTCTCTATGAAATCTCTATCGCCATTAAATGAAGTGAGAATAGGTATGCAAATAGTTTATCAGGTGATTTAAAAGCCGATAGGTCTTGAGTAGGAATATGAGTCGTTGAAAAAGCAAGTTTACCGCGCAATTTCATTATTCCTAATTTGTTCAGTAGCGAAGACAAATGGAAGTGTCAAAGGATCTCGTTCGGTGTTGTTTTATTTACGACTTCACATTTAGGTTATCGGAAGCTGTATCAAATCACCAAATATGTCAAGCGTTTGAGGAGAGGGCTGTGAATGAACGTACTATAAGGCATTGGTTTACAAAATTCAGGTTTTGTCCCTTTGCGATGAGACTTACAGTGAACGATCGCACGTATTGGATGACGAAGCACTGCAGGCAGCCTTTGAGAGAACAGTAGTCTAACGTGTGATGAACTTACGAAACAGTTTAATGTTTTTGATAAAACAGGAGGATGGAACAAAGTTTTCCTACCAAGACGATGTATGGTGTCCCTGACCACCCACGTAACAAATGGTCTGGTGTTGTCATGAAAGAAGAGTACACTTTTGAGATTCACGTGTGCAGATAAAGTCTAACCACCTGATCTTCATCAACAGATTACCACCTCTTCCACTCTATACATAATCATCATCGTGGAAAATCTTCCACAAATGAAGCAGAAATGCACCGACACTCCCCAATTTGTAACTTCCGATCTTTACCGCATGGGGTTTGTACATATGCAGACACATTGGCAGAAGGTTCTGGATCCTGATGGCCTTATTTTGAGGACCAACAATGGGCTTCACTTTCTGTAAATCATTTTGTTTTTGGCCATTTAAAACGGCAAGAATTTTATTGTGTATCTTTATATATACACAGGTGTTCAAAATTAAGATAATTTTCCGATTTGGTCGATTTTCTCTAGATCTACTGGACAGATTTTAACGAATTTTTATTGTGCGTAATACTCAACGGAGTCACAAGGTATGAAACAGTGTTTGCCGAAAAGAACAAGAAAAATGGGCTAGTAAGGGGTGTGGTCCCCTCTTATAGATATATAAGCCTCGAAATATGATTTTATGCTGGAAATAAAGCAGCTTATGAGTTCAATTGGCAATCGGTACCATTCGTTCAGCAACGCTGTTTTCAAATCTCGGATATCTTTCGGAAGGGGTTAGTGAATAAAAATTGCCCTTCCTAGAGCATCAGAGGCATGCTCTATAGGATTGCTGGTCTAGGGATATGGCTAGCCAATAAATCTGGTGAATATATCCAAATTTCCCAGAAATTCGTTGACCAGTTGAGCTCTATGGTACCTCGAGTTGTCGTCCATTAAAAGGAAATCAGGACCAGTTTAACCCCTAAAAAGCAGAATATAGGGCTCCATGATCTCTTTACTATACCTCTCAAGAGTCGCAGTGCCATTTTCAAAGACACGAAGGTGTATGCTTCCATCCAAAATGACACTTTTTCGGACTATTAAGCCTTCACTACTGTAATGAGTGATTTCTTCGAAATTGGATGTCAGGTATCGGATCCCTGGTTTTCTCCAAATGAAAGTACGACAAAAATCACTGCTTATGCCGAACCGGGACTCATCAGTAAAGAAAAGGGTAACCCATTAATTCATGCTCCAATCTGTATGATTTCTGCATCCTTTTAAGTAGACTCTCATGTTCAAAGAACTAAACAGGACGCAAACAACAGGTTTGCTTGCAAACAGCCCTCTCTCATGAAGTCTTTTAGAAACAGTCACCCTTGAAACTCGAAATTAAAATTGTGACTGCATACAACTCATGAAAGACCCGAGAAGCAGTCGCATCCCTGGTACGCCTCGCTGTAATGAACAAATGGCGATCTTCTCTGTCTGTAGAGGCTCTTGGGCGACCGTCCTCAAGCTTCCTATCGACGGATGCAGTATCCTTAAGTTATTTCCATAAGTTGGACACATAGCTGGGCGTTCAATTGAATTCTCTGCAAATCTGGCTTTGAGACAGGCCTGCTTATAGCCTACTCACAATTTGCCATCATTCCATCATCGAAACTTTGGTCGTTACTTAGCTTTACTTTTTGAATTTCGATTCAAGCCATTGCTGCAAGAAAAATCCAAGAAATTCGAATTGTTCCGTCCTCATTCATGTATACGACAAAGTATTCTAAGTAAAAGATTTGCTCCTTTGTTTCAGAACAGTATTCTTACATTTCTTTCAATTCTTTTTATGAAATTCTACAAAATTTGCATATTCTTTTAATTTTGAACACCAGTATATATATATATATATATATATACATTCATGGACAATAAATTAGCGCACTAAGAAGGATTCGTCAAAATGAAACGAAATTTTATATACTTAATGTTTACTTTGATACAAGAAAATTATTAGAAAATCAAAGAAAAAGGATAATTTATTTTAGAGAAAAATGCAAGAGAATGGAAGATTTATATCCGTATCGAACCCCATCTAGCGCGAAAGCACGATGCGATACAATCGGGCATTGAGGCATACAAGTTCTGCATGATGTTTTGAGACATTTCGTTCCATATTTGCTGTAACTTTGCCTCTAGTTCGTTCAAATTCGTGGGATGCACAACTCACCGTCCCAAATGATCCCAGATATGCTCGATTGGATACAAATCTGGGGATCGCGCAGGCCAAGAAAAGGTAGTAACAATGCAGAGACTGTCTTGTGACACCCTTGCCGTGAGAGGACGAGCATTGTCTTGTTGAAAAAGGGCTCATGGGAGCCGTTGCATGAGTGGCAACACATGTGGTTGCAGGATGCCATGGACATTCCGCTAAGCTGTCATGGTGCCACGGATCAAAACTAGGGGAGACCGTGTATTTTAGGCAATGGCACCCCATACCATCACATCAGCTGTGGGAGTGGTTTGTCGCTGTAAAGCAAATGCAGGATTGAGGCATTCACCACGGGTTCTCCTCGCACGAACACGGTTGTCATCTCTGCTGAGATTGAATCTGTATTCGTCGCTAACGAGGTTCCATTCGTCGCTAACGAGGTTCCATTCGTCGCTAACAAGGTTCCATTCCGCTGCAGTCTAGTTTCCTCGTGCGCGGCACCACTCCAAACGGAGGCGTTGAGGGGTGGGCGTCAAGGGCAGCACACGTAATGGGCGGCGCGATCCCAAATGTCCTTCAGCCAAGCAGCTTCGTATGGTTCGAGAAAACACAGGGGCTAATAGTGAAGGTGCTACCTGTGTCTGGATGGCGGCCGATGAAACAGTTGGCTTTAAAAGTGCATTTCTTATGATTTGGTATCCTTCTCGACGACTGGTCTGTCGAAGGTGTCCTGAGCCTGGTCTTCTTATAAATGACATCTCTCGGATCCATTGGTCCCAACCCCTCCTCACAGTACAATCAGAGCGGCCTAATTGACGAGCTACTCGCCTAGCTGAACACCCAGCTTCCATCATACCGAAGATTCTCCCCCTCTCAAACTGCGACAGCTGCTCATATTGTCTTCGAAAACGGCGTAATGGCATGTATACCTCAGATATTCCTTTGTAAAAGATTCAGCACACTCAAACAAGCTTTGGTTACCTGATTTATACTCAACTGAGAACGACGTTAAACGCCTTCTACCGGCTATACGTAATGCGCAATCACGCTGCATTTCTAATCATTTGCATATCTCTCCGACATGTACCGTCATGCCAAGTTTCGTTACGATCCCGTAATTATTTTTAAATGCACTAATTTTTTTGTCCATGAGTATATATATATAAAAATGACTCGTTTTTTATACATCGTACATACATTCCACAACTTTAAAAAAAATCGTGTAAGATGAAAACCACCAAACATTTTACGTAAAAAACAGAGCAAAAAGTATTATTAAATATATGTTACATATTTATAAAACAAAAACAATTCATTTTTATTACAAAAAAAATTAAATTAGTGTACAATGAAAGTTAATTTTTATAGGTACATACAACATGTAAACATTCCAATTGAAATTAGGAATTAAACTACTAACTAACAACTATCCATCGCTACTTGTTAACAAGCGTGTACGTTTATTACAAAATGAATCAAAATGCTATCATCAGTAGATGTGTCAGAAATGTGTACCATAACTATCGGCTTTGATTCAAATGAAGAATTTGTTATTAACAGCCTCTGTTTGTTTTTTTGTTAAGACACAGTCCGTAATCAACGATTTTTTTTCTTGGTTTCTCGAGTTGCTTATATAATTCTTGATATCATGCTACACAAGATTATATCAAAATTCTAATGCACGCTCTATTTCTGGATCATGAGTAAGAAAATGTTCCATACTTGTTGCAAATTTCAAGCCCTCGCGAATTAAATCAGTGGTTAATTCAATTTCATCTTCGTCTTCGTCAATATCGACTTCCTTATTATCATAAAATCGATCAAATCGTCCTAATCCAAAAGGCGTTTTAGCATCAATTATTCGATGCACCCGTGTGCAGGTTGTTAAAACCTTCGCTTCCAATTGCATTTGATAGAGTTATAATTTCAGACCATACAGCTCAATTTTGTATTATTAAACTTCCGCTCTTCACGCAAGCAGAAAATCCTTTTCCAACAAGCATTTGAGGTCGATTAGAGCAATTCGATAAAAGGATAACAACTATTTGACACTTTTATTATTATTATTCTGAAATTTTTATTGCAATCTATATTTAACCTCATATAAAACCTATTATATTCAATACAAAAACATCTATTATGCATCTTACTTCCAGTATTGGAATTCTAGCTGCTGTTAAGTGGATATAGAAACTATAATAACTTACTATAAATAAATGATTCACCTCTAAATTATTCCACCAGTAATCGTCTTTTTATACTTTTAATGTTCTATATACATTTTTACACAAACAGTCCTATCGGGAAAATTCTAATTTAAATTTAAGATTCTATCGATTGAAAAGTTCTGCATGTTTCTAAGGCGGAATCTGAACTAACTACAGTAATAAATTCTTTTCACAAAAAGTGGAGGAGCGTCACCTAGTGCGGCTTTCGCCACAGCATCAAAATAATGTAAATAAATATCAGTAAAACAATTACTTGCAGACCTACCTCGTATAATACCTTTATATTTTTTACATATATTTTACTACTAAACTTTAAATAACTTTCTTTTAAAATTGTCTTAACCATTTAAGATTCTCATATGTGATAAACTTAATAATATTCTAAGAAAATCGGTTTTTGATCAGTTTTAAGATCAACTGTACCTTATGAAATAAAGATTTTCAAAATCAGAATTATACATACCAAAAATCTGTTTATTTCTAACATATTTAACCCGGTCAGCACTATTTTTCTAATGTTATTTTTTTAATGTTGATGTTTTCTAATGTTTTCTAATGTCAGTTATATTTCTAATGTTAAGATTTTAATTGTAAATGATATTTTTTAAATAATAATAATAATAAAATACACATCTTATGAAAATATTTATTCATAAATTTAGCAATTTAAAATTTTATATTTTGGAGCTAAAAATTATAATTCTTCATATTGAGTTTATGGAGCAAATAATTAGATACGTCCTTCATTAAATGAATGCGCATGTTCACTAATATATTATCATGAAAAAGATAATCTCTAAATAAATAAATTTCTATTTTTTCATTTAAAATAAAAAGTACTTGGCACTTTTAATAATAAATTATTTTTCAAATTTCTCTTTCAACTCAAGAAATGTTATTTACATATTCTATTCCATGATATTTTTTCTTATACTTTCTATCTCTATCGTTTCCCTTAAAAACATTATTACTTTCAATAGTCATAGTTTTCTATCATTATAATAATAATAATTTTAATAATTTTTTTTGTAAATTTTTTGATTTCGGTACTTTCGAAAAGAGACAGGACTTTAATATTTTACTTTACCTCTTTTCGTCAGAATTGACGAAATATTCTGCTGATAGTCGGTTTGTAATTATCGATCGAATATGAATCCAAGAAAACTTTTAAAAATGTTTTAAAAACAGGTTGTGTAAGTGAGCATTTCTTGTTTACCAATTACCTTTCCTCCTCCTTATAGCACCATAGTTATTTAAATCAATAACAGTTTAATATGCAAATGCTATACTTTAATACTCATTCACATCAAGAATGTACATTCACATAACAGTATGTTCACATACAGTACATTCACATACATTTATAAATGAATGAAATGAACAGTTCAAAATAATTAAAATTTGTCAGTACAATAGAAATATTTCTAGAATTTTTAATTCACTTAAACTAATGTATAAGTATAATAGTTAATATTTGTTTATTTCTTATGTAATCCGAATAAATTTAACACTGATCGATTTCGACATAATATGTTACATTTTCTAACATTAATTTCATTCAGTTTTGACTTTTAATTTTGTTTCATGAAACTTGTCATTTTTCGAAGTACAGATATTTCAGCATTTCTAGAAAAAATATTTTCTTGTGCTTAGATAAAGAATGTTTTGCTTCGCAATTAAAACTTTAATAAATAATTATTTACTTATTTATTTTGAAGTTAGGATGTAAAAAAATTTCCAAACGAATCTTAACTGAAGGTTTTGAACTGTTTTAAAACATAGGTCCACCATTTTCTTATTGCGTATTCATACAAATTCAAGAAATAAATATTTCCTCATAAATGTATTGCAAAAATGTGACTTTTATATATAAAATAGAAACACGTATTTTCCTAAATTTAAATAATGCAGTGCGACATAATTTTGAACATAATGAAATAGCATTATGTTGAAAATTATTGATTATGTAAAATCAATTTTTTTCTTGTAACAATAATATAAGCTAATAGTTTGAATAGGTTTCTGTACTGTTCAACTGTGTGTAAATTATTTGCATGTGAATTTAATACGAAATATTATAATTTACTAATATAATTTACGTACTTTCATAGTCTAAATACTAATAGAAATATTTAGCCGAAGCAATATTATGTATACCAAATAGGTATGATTTTGTCTTTATTGGTAATATTGTAAATTATTTGTACATCAGGAAAAGTTACAATTGCCCAATTTTACTTAATGGAAGCAAAAGAAACTTTCTGAAAGCATTTATGTTGAATATCGTGTTTTAAATATATAAACCCTTTTCTTAATAATATTTTTATTCAACCTACATTTTTTCTTAAACCACTAGCATCTATTACAACTTAAATAATAAGATAAAATAATAAAACACTTATCAAAAATTTTAAAAACTCATTTCCAAATAATGAAATATTACATACACTCTAAATTAATTCATTATTACATTATTATTGTTCTTATTTTTAAAATGAAAATTAATTTTATTTGTAGAACAATATTTGCAGAATAAATACAAAATATTACAAATTATGTGTTTAAAGTGAACTGGAATTAAATTATACATGAAATATAAAACATATATTTTCATTTTGCATTAACATTAATTTTTTCGCAGACTATGCAAAAATTTTTATACTTATAAAAGCAAATTACTTTAAATAACAAGAAAATATCAAATTGATACAGTATGACAACCGCTTACAAAAGTACCAACATAAGAAACGATACATTTGCTTATGCGGATTAGGATCAAAGGCAAAAAAAGAGGAAATTTAAGAGGGATAAGCAGAAAGAGGATAGTCTCTCTTCTTTTCTTCTGAAAACACAAGAGACTGGTCAAGTGATTCATCTTTCCGAATTCTATCAAGTTCCCCCATGGTGGTTCGAAAGCTGTTAAGAGGAGAAATATCTCCTTGGTCAATTTCTCAACCAGCCCCGTCCTTTAAGACACTGTTCAATTTTGTCGCGAAATTAACAGACCGTCCTCAATAGGTTAATGTTTGTAACATTTGTTTATTTTTGTAAATTACATTTGAGTCATGTATGGGTAAAAGGTCTGATAATATATCCTGTAAACTAATTTTCCATTTTTAACTTATTTTTAACAAAAGAACAATTTCGATCGTATTAATTTAGACGTTGTTAAAAGCATGTAAAATTAAATGCTGAAATTCAATTTTGTTATTAATTCGAACATTATTAACATTTTGTTGTATCAAACCTACGTTGGTATAATCTAATATTAATATACTTCGAAATTTGATATATGATCTTATACATTTTCAGATATAGAAACTTCGAAGATAAACACAATAAGTTTTAAGAAATATATATTTACAAATATTATTAATTTGTTTATTATGATCATTTTAAAAGTTTTGCATCTATATCTATGGCATGAATCAAAACATAAGGTATTAATTTTACACATATTCTTATTATAAAATTCGTTGAGACTACAACTTTTATTACTCTAAAAATCACTCTATCTTTTTTAAATTACTACCGTAATCCATTTTATCTAAATACTCTTTATATAATCCAAAATATTTTTGCTTCTTGAATTTTGTCTTCAAATTCAATCAAGTGATCTTCCATTTATGAAACTACTTCTACAAACTTCTGGTATACATCTTAAATTCTTATAATACACACAATTACTTATATATTCCGATTTCTTATGTTTTCATCTTCGTATTATGAACCAAAATTCTATGATATGGTTATTTAATAATTAGTCAAAGTCACTAACTCAAAAGGTAACAAAGAACAGCAAAAACTTACTAATATCAGTTACTATAAGCAGTATAAGATCTTCGTAAATATGTTACAAATACTCTAAAATATCCCGAAAAAGACAAACATCTACAAATCAAACAAATTAATTTCTAAAACTCTAAAACTAAATGCTATTTTTAAGAGTAAAAGAAGCACTTATATAATATAAAAATACTAACACAAACCACCTGTGAAAACCCACATTAGGAAATACTTTAAAGCTCGAAAAAGACAACTTTTCTGCAATAGCTCTCATTTTTAAACATTCCTTAACCCGTTCACTGCCAGGGTATCAAATGCGACAGCCTCGCGTTTGCTCCCCTGTGCCCAGCGTATCAATAGAGATACGCTTGTGGAGAACATTTTATTACATTTTTTATGTTAATATATGGCGTTACAATATCACGAAATCTATATAGTTAGTTTATTTGAAGTGTTGACCTTAGTGATATGGGCTTGGATTACACTTCTAGCTACCAGGAGGGGGGTAATTGTTAAAACTCCTGTTGCAGAGCTACTCTTTAAATGTAATGACATAATTTAAAGGGTGCACTTGCTTTCGGTTTTGCTTTTTTCTTTCTTGCTTGCTTCTTTGAAATTCGAATGAGAATTTATGGATGTTTATGGGGTTTAGGGCTTTTAGTAGCAGATGATCTCAGCTGCTCCTTTCATTCGATGGTTTTTATTTGTAGCAACAGTCATGACGAAAAGATAATATTTATCTGATACTGAGATTTGCGAATTAATGAAACTGAAGATAATGTTAGCGAAAATAATCCTAATCTATACATAGCTATTAAATGAAAAAAAAACAGGAAGAAGAAGATGTGCCCTTAGCTGAAAATCTTGCATGAAGCGTCAAAAATGTAATCAAAATGTGTATGTAACACATGTGACGTTGGACTATGCATAGAAGAATTTTTTTTTTACAAAAATACCATACAGCGAAATAGGATTCATTTTTTACATCTTAATATTTCATGTAATGGTACATTATTACACCATGAAATTTATTTAACAATTGTAAGTATATTTTGTATTTTGTAAAATATATGATTTTTATGTAATTATTTTATGTATAAAAAAAGCAATTTACAATAAAATCTTTTTTTCTTTCGGATATATTAAGTTTAATGTATTTTAAATAATATATGTAATTACAAAAGAATTTTGAAAATTAAACCCATCTGCCAGTGTCAAGATGATATCAGAGTAATTCATTCATCAAAACATGTTGATAAACATATTTGCAATTGTGTAACTTTATCATATAACAAAAATAGAAAAAAAAACCTAAAAATATAAATAATAAGAAAAAAGAAATAAGTAAAGTTTTTCAACTTAATCGCACACACACAAACACACAAGTATATATATACATACAAATATATATGTATATATATATATATATAGAATCCTTACTACAGAAAGGAGTACATGGCTGTCTCTTTTTGTTGTTTTCTTGGGTTTTTCAGGATTCATTTAAGACACTGATTTTTAGAAGATGACATTTCATTAATCAATATATTATTGTAAAGTATTTACAATGTTAAAATAGAACTATTGGATACATACATATTATGAAGCTATCAGATCACACGTCATTCATGTTGTCTGCTCCCTTGCGTCTGCTGGTACTTGTGTGAGTCCCTCAGAATGAGGTCACAAAATAGAGATCAAGTTTGTGGTGCCCCCTAGTGTTAGAAGCATCTCAAAATGTAAACATCCTACAGATTGGCCACTCCTGGATGACTTCAGGGACATCAGGTGGTGGCGTTACAATCTGATCGAACACTAGTTTACAGCTACAAAAACAACGAAATATAAATATTACAAAAAAAAAGTTTAAAAAAAAATTAAAAAAGATTTGCTGTTGAGAACATAACGTTGTCTGATTTTATCTACCCAGGGGAGAAATATTTCATTAGATCAGCGGAGGTTACATTCGGGCCTGCGTGATCGCCTACTTCCTGTATCATATATCTATCTCTGGGCTTAATTTTAGCAACTCGATATGGTCCTAAACATTTAGGTCCGAGTTTGAGACCTATACCAAATTGTGTACGTCAGACCGCTACTAAATCATCCATCTGGTACTGGGGAGCCTTTTCTCTCTTCTTATTATATGCTTTTTGGTTTCTCAGACTGAATCTTTAATAAATTTCGTTTCGCATTTTTACGGATGCTTTCAATTTGATCTAGGTATTCTTCTTCTAGCTCCTCCATTAGTAGGTCTCTAATCTTTATGTCTTTTTTATTTCTCATCTGAACGCCAGTTAGTAGTTCAAAATTTCTCCACTTAGTACTGCGACTGATAATGTTGTTCAGGATTCTTTGAACCCTATCTACATATAGATGCATCATCGAGTGATAACTTGGTCAACATAGTTTTAAGAGTGCGGTGGACTCTTTCGACTTGACCGTTACCTCGTGGAACGCCAGTGGTAATTTGTAAATGTTGTATTCATTTTTCTGCACAATAATCACAAAATGTTTTCGATGTAAATGCAGATCCTCGATCGGTTATTATTCGCTTGGGGTTACCAAATGTATTATGTTTTACTTTAAGTCTTTTTATAATTTCTTCTGTGGAAACAGTTTTTACTGGGTATAACCAGAATTTCGTAAAGGCATCAATTATCGTCAGAATGTGCTCATAGTTTTTATTCGTTGATGGCAATGGGCCAATAAAATCGACATGATAAGTTTTTAGAGGTGACTAATCTTTAGGTATTGAATTCAGAAATCCTTCCTTTTTTCCTGACTTTCTATTGGATAGAACGCAAGGTACACAATTAACTATTACTTGTTGGGTAAAATTTGTTGAATTTGGAATAAAGAATTCTTGTTTGACCACTTCTTCAGTTTTGGCCGCTGAGAAGTGACCCTTTTCATGAACTAGTTTAATTAATTCCGTCTGCACACCACTAGGGGCAACTATAAGCTTACGTCCGTTCACGAATTTGTAAAAAATCCCATTTTTTTGAAAAAACTCCTCGCTTCTTAGGAATGTCTTTAATTTGCTAATATTTTCATCTTCCGACTGTGCCTTCTTCAATCTGGCGGTCAATGTACAATCTTTGTATTTACGTCTTCATGGATGATACAAACTGAATTACCATTATCCATAAGAACGGAAATGTTTTTTCCACCAAGTGTGATATATTTTATGTGTAGTTCTTTCTGCGTTATAATAGAACAGGTTTTTACTTCAGAGTTCCATAGTCTCACATATTCCGATTCTTTCTTGACTTTAGAGCATTTGTAGCTTAAATGGTTAAGAGAATGACAATCGAAACATTTTCGAAGCTTTCGTTTTTCAAAATCTATACTCGGATTAGTCTCATAGTATCTACTTACAGGATTGAAATTTTCAGTTCTCCTGTAGCGATTTTCCCATCTTCAGAAATTAACGAACTTATTCGGCAATCTGGCTTCTTGCTTCCGAAAAGATGGCGAGAAGCATGATTTTGATTTTAATATCCTCTTCATAGTCATCTTCGATTCGTCATCAACGTCTACAAACTCCTCGAGTTTCTTGGCTAGCTTCAATGGCGAGTTGATACTTGGCCATTCGTCTAAATGATACTCTTTAAATTCAACGGGAGCTCCTTTCTTCATTTGATCTGATATTATCAGATCTCGCAATTGGTCAAAAATTTTGACGTTAAGTCCCTTAATCCATTCGTTAAATAATGTATGAATTTCTTGGTAGAAATCTCACCATGTATTTTCAGCTCTTTTCTGGCGAGTGACAAACAACTGCTTAAACTAATATGGAGTTAATTTGAATCTTTTGAGTAGTAGTACCTTCAGATGATCATAGTCTTTTGTATTTTTTTCAGGCTCTCGAGCAATTAGTTGCGCTATTTCTTGTGGGAGTAGACTCAACAAAAGTGTAACATAACACTTTTTTCGTAAGGACATCATATTAGCTTGCCGCTCAAATAATATCAATTACAGACAGATATCTTCTTTCAAATGAAATTTATGCAGTAACTTATTCAATACATACTTAGAATACTTATAAGATTTTCAACATTCAATAAAGAAAAAGAAATCATTCAACAGAAAAATAAAGTAAATACTTTTCAATTCTAGATATTATTGTTTCTAATATATGAAGGAAACAATTTTCTCGTATAATTTCCTTTAAGAAAGAAATTCGAAATGTAAAATCGAAAAAGAAAACCCATATACTATTACGGAACAAATGCATTTACTTATAGATTAATGAGAGATAAAAATATGAATTAAGATAATTATATATTCCTAGTATTCGAAAGATAAAAATATATCTGTATCAACAAAACAAAACAAAAATATTAACATACACGTTTTCATAAACAGAAAAATTTTACGAGTATTTGAGCTATACAATCATTAATAATTCCTGTTTAATGTTTTAAGGAGAGGAAAAACAGATCAGCATAAAATATTGAATTGACAGCACTCTCTTTCAGTGGTTCAAGGTTAGATATAGTAGCTTCCTTCTCTTAAATTATTCGTTACTGAGAAAAAATTGGTAATATATTTATAGAAAGTATTAAAAAAACACCAATATTAACTGAAAGGAAAACTAGGATAAGTGACACATAAAATTATAAAATATATTCATAGATACATTTTTTTTTCAAAGAAAAGGAACTTTTCACAATAAATTATAAAATATATTCATAGACACAGTAAAAAAACTTTTCACAATAGAGAGATAATACTTGCGCGATCACACCCAAGATTCTGTTGGATTTCTTGGTGGTTCTCTGTCTCTTAAAGTCACACTTAATGGTAATTTATCACGATATATAACTAGATTGTATCTGAAATCCAATAATACAAAACTACGAAGTATCCAAATAGGCACTTCAAACATCTGGATGATTTCTTTTCACTATGTAGATTATAGAGTTCTTTTCACATATCACAACATTACGGAATATCCAAAAAGGCACTTCAAAAATCGGGATGATTTTTTCACTAAGCGGAACGTAGAATTCTTTTCACCTGGATGGCATTTCGATGATTAAATATTCTTACCAATGGCAATTTCGGGAATGCGGGATGCATTTATCATGAACTCCAAGTACAGGAAGTACTTCTTTCCTCGAACTCCTAGAGCAGGTGTCACTTTTTCATTCCATAAACTTCTCTTCAAAACTGTTCCAGGAATGCAACGCGCAATATTATTTTAAAGCAATATTACCAGGATAGTAATGTTGCAGAAAGACGGCAAGATGCGCTGAATTCTGATTGATGAGTTACTTTTCCATCCCGGCCGGAGTCACCATTTTTTTACTCTGTAGAATCCTAACTACAGAAATGGGGTACATGGCTCATTTTAAATATGTCTAGGGTTTTTCTGCATTCAATACCAAAGAGGATTGTTAGAAGATGACATTTAATTAAACCATAGATTATTGTACAGCACTTACTAAGTTAGAATAGAACTATTGATTATACATTTAAAGAACTATCAGATTGCACGTCTTTCTCTGTTGGTCGCACTCTTCCATCTAGCTTGCACTTGCCGTGCTTGCTCTTTTAACCAAAAGAACAAATGGCGCCATCTAGTGTTGAAAGGTGTCACAAAATGTAAAAAATCCTACACACACACACGCGCGCACACACACACACACACACACACACATATATATATATATATATAATACATATAATATATATATATATAATATATATAATATATATATATTATAGATTGAATGAGAAAAATGTTCAGAAAAATTAAATATAATATTTTTGAGTTCGTTTTTACGTTAGAAAGTAAGAAACACCAATATTAGCTCAAAAGAATACTAACAATTTAGGATAAGTTACACAAAAAATTATAAAATATATTCACAGACACATTTTTTTTTCAAAAAAAGAACTTTTTCATAATAACTGTATAATTCTGTCGCGATCACACCCTAAATTCTCTTGGGGGTTCTGTGTTTCTCAAAGGCACACTTAACATTAATTTATCACAAAATTTAACTAGATTGTATTTCAAAACGAATAAAATTATACTACAGATTATAAAAATAGGCACTTCAAAAATTGGGATGATCTTTTCGCTATGCAGAATGCAGCATTTCTCCAGGATGGCGCTTCGATGATTAAATCTTCTTATCAGCTGCGATTTCAGGAATGAGGGTTGCATATATCATGAACTCCAAGTTCAGGGAGACATTTTTCTTTCCATAAATTCCAAGAGAAGAGAGCATTTCTTTCCACTAATTCCAAGTGCAGGGAGCACATCTTCAAAACTGCTCCAGGAATGCAGGGTGCATTTATTTCTTAAAAAATTACCAGGATGGTAATGTTGCAGTGATACGGCAAGGCGCGTTGTATTCTAATTGAAAAAATACTTTCCATCATGGTGAATACCGGCAAATCCTAACTATGGAAAGGGGGTACATGTCTGTCTTTTTTTGTTGTTGTCTTGGATTTTTCTGGATTCATTAAGGATACTGATTTTTAGAAGATGACATTTCATTAAAAAATATATTATTGTACAGTATTTACAAAGTTAAAACAGCACTATTGGTTATTCATATTAAGGAGTTATCAGATATCACATCTTTCCATGTTGGCTACGCCCTTGCGTATGCCGGTACTCGTGTGAGCTACTTGGAATGAGGTTACAAAGTAGAGATCAAGTTCGTGGTGCCCTCTAGTGTTGGATGGCATTTCAAAATGTAAACCTCCTAAATTTATGTATATACATATAAAAATATAACCAAATATTGAAAAATGTATAAAATGCAAAATGTAGTAAATTATATATTCCATACAAACCTTTGTAAGTAAAATTAATGGAAAAACTTGATATCTATGATTTGATTCAAGTATAATTTTTGATTTTGCGAAAATTTATATTTAGTTAAATCAAATGCTTCAGTCTGGTAAGGGGAGTGCTTTGATTATGCAGTAATATATAATTAATAATTTTTATTTATTTATTCATTTTTATATATATTTTATTTTGATGTTTGTGTGTATTCACTCAATTTTAAGTCAGAAATAGAAGAAATTGATCTGAATAAAATTGTAACTATTTGCATATATATATATATTAAACACAAAATACACATAAAGAACATCACTTTCCATGTTATTGATGACGGGTCAATTACTTAAAACTCTTTATTAACACTACATTTTTTATTTAATCTACTCCCTATTTAGAGTTCTATATCATGCAAAAAGTTATTTTAAGTATGTTCTGAAAGAAAGTTTTTCCTCGTTTTATGTGAATGTCTTAGCTGGAATCATAGTTTCACAGAATATGATTCTTAAATATTTGAAAGAAATTTTAAATATGGATCCACACCCACAACACCTTATCTTATTGTTGAACTCTTTCAGATTACATAAGATAAAATTAATCATTACTTTTTCTATCAAATACAATAACTTAGAGTAAAAACTATTTCCAAATACGCAGGAATTTAATATAATTAGCTAAATAACCATAATCGAAATAATTATTAAAATAAATGTTCAAAAGAAAACAAAGTATGATTTAAAGAACAAATAATAAAATTGATTGAGTTTTCACGAGACATATGAAATACTATTTTTGTAGGTATTTAATCTTCCGGTGGAAATTAAAATGACAAAAATTTCTTTCAAGTAATTTTTTTTTAATTAAGTTATAAGCGTCTTGGGGGAAATTACGTCATTTAAAAGAAGGTGAGAGGTAATAATGCTATGCTACTTAATTGCACGGAAAAATAAACAAAAAAAATAATCTGTATAATTGTGATCTGCATAATTTCATTAGATTTGTTTTAGAAAAGAACAAAAATGAACATTTTTTCACTACTTTTTTTTTTAGCAAAAATGATAAAATTAAAACAGTTTACACCTGTAATATTTTCAAAAAAAAAAAAAAAGGCTTTATACATTTTCTGTAAGAATTAATTCATTTATCTTTGTCTTTCATACCAATAGCGGAATTGAATGTCATATTTTTTTTAAGAAACTTGTTCATAGGGAAAATCAGTAACTTTTTCTTATCAATGAGGTATTATATTAATTTCCTAGGAGATACTGTAATTGAATAATAAAAGCTATTAGTAATTTTCAAAGATAAAAAATAGTCGTAAGATGCTGTTAAAAGTAAGGAAATCCTCGTTTTTAACTTATTATAATGATGCATGTAAAATTTTCAGGTAGTTATTAAAAACACAGATAGACTTCGATATTCAAGAATATTCTTATTAATAATGTGTTAAGAATAATGTGTTTCTTTCAGATGTGTTTCTTCTTACATCCTAAAATTGCACTCTAAATTAGTTCTTTTTCAATTTAATTTCTTAAATTACATAGTACTGATGAAAACATATAAAACACTCGGAGAAACAGTTGTATGAGTTTTTGTTTCTGTCGTATCGATATATTCTTAAACTAAATATTGAGATGTTATGTAATAAATGAAATATTTGAATCCAATCTCCCTCTCAGTTAATTATTAGCAAACAATAGTTTTTAATTGCGATTTCATTTTCTGGGTGTAATATTTTCTTATAAATTAATGAGCTCCTATTTAATTAAAATTTAAGAATAGTCTTACGTTATGTTCTTTTTTTTTATTTGTTTTGAAAAATATTTTGAGTAACAGATTTAATCCAGAACAAATAGAAAGCTAATGTTTTGCTAAGAAAATATTACTGGAGACAAAGTACATTCAAATTTAAATGGTTTAGAGTAAAACAAATGTTACTTACGCAAACAATTTGAGTGATTAGTTAGTTGAAACGGTTTCTTAAATAAACATAAAAATGAGTATAATGATATTAAACAAAATTGTATGATAACTTTTGCTGGTATGCTAATTCCTGTGAGTAAATCTGACAATATATGAAAAACTAGTTTCTCGGTCAACTGTATCGTTATGTATTTTCCTAATACATATTTTCTAGATAAGTAATATCAAAAAAATTCAAAAAGAGAGAATAATATATGTTAGTTTCAAAACAAAATTTTGATCGTTTTGAATTCAATTCATAAAATTTTGCTCGACAAAATTTATGTTAATCTTTAAATTATCAGCCAGCACTATACCAGCTATAGTATTAAAGTAATACTTAGTATATAATTCTACAGAAGATTCGTAATCATCGCTAAGGTACATGTTATATAATGAATGTTAGAAATAAGCCAAAAATTTCATATAACTACAGTAAACAAAAGGGTTAATTTATGAAAATTACATCTCGACTTCCTCACAGTACTACTAATATTTTTTTGCAATAAATGTGGGAATAACCAATTGGACAATGGTTGGTGAAAATTTCTAGTCTTTCAGATATTACAAATTACTAAATTTGTCAATCATTATTCTGTATATATGTAAAAAAGAAACTGTTTCTACAGTTTTAAAGAAAACCACATTATACATGACTTTTAAAAAATAACTATACATTCCATAAAAACCTAAGATTACTGTAAAATATTGCGAAGGTTGAAGAATTTAGAATTTTTTGTTGTCCATAATACTTTTCTAATTCTTAAAATAATTTCTAACAAAATTTAAAAAAAAAAAAAAAGAACTACATTCTAAGCATTTGGGGAAGAGTTATTTGTTTTGTTTGAAGTCAAAATAAAAAAGTTTTTCTCTCAATTCAAGAAACCAAATTTACTTAGTACACAGTTTCAGAATGTTATCTTAATTTTTTTTCCTACATCACAAATGAATTTACAGTTACAGAGGAAATTAATCTAATTTCTGATCTAAAGAATTTCTAATTTGTGAAAGTTATGAGATTGCTAAAGCTAAAAAAAAATGATGAGGTTTGTTAACGAAATTATTTAAATTCATTTAGTGACTCCCTTTGATTAAATAAAACTCCAGAAAGAATTAAATTATTTTACAAACTTAGGAAATTATTTATTGAAATTGAAAAAAAAAATTACTTCAAAAAAATTCGACTATTTTTTTTCTTGGAAGCATAAGTAAACAGAAGTTCAAATTTCAATACATATATTCACTTCATATTCAAAAAACGGCTTCCTATAGGATATTTAATAGCCTGTAAAATAAAATTATAAATTTTCCGAAACATGTTCAGTTAAGTAAGAAAGTAAAGTTAAATGGACAATATAATTTTAAAAGGTTTCAAAATACTGGCTCATAATAATAGGTATAAATTGTGCTATCTCGAAGCATCTGACGGAAAGATGTAGCAACGAATTTAAGCTAAGTGTATGTAATAGATGATTTCTTATTAATTCAGAAGGGAAAGCATTCATTTGTGGCATTGCGATTCAGAAAAAAATAAAGAAATGAACAAGTACATTATTTTTAAAAGCTCGACCAGAGATGCATACAAAATGATTAAATCTGCATAATTGTAATTTCCGAATGTACGAGTGGTTTTCGACGATTAAGCTGAAAAGTTCGAAAAAAAGTGAAAATTGAAGGTTTATTCCACTGCAACTGAGTCAAAAAGATGTTTTCAACTGGCCTTTGAAATAAATTATTAGACAGTAGAAAGTGAGACCCATTTTATTTGATTGCTGAAATTTGTCGTTTCACAAATCCCTCCTGATGCTGTGATCCGACACTGAGGACAACAGGCTTTAATTTTAATTATTTTAAGAGAAACTGAGGCAAGAAAGTGATTCTTTACTGTAATGGCAACCTTTTAATAATTCAGGAAAAATCCTAAGCATTACAAATTAAACGCTTTGCTTTTGATTTGAAAAATGATTAATCCGAATGTGGATGAAAGAAAATAAAAAGATGCAACTTTAAGATGCTTTGATCTGTTCTGCACTTAATTATTTCTTAATATCCAAGGAACACTTTTCATTGCTTTTCTTGTAAAGAATTCCCACCTATAATCTTCTAATCTGATCGTTACTTCTACTTTGAAACTGAGAGATGAAAAATCGTATGTACATGGAAATTACCATTCACTTCGAATCCTTATCCATGTCCAACCAGACGACTCACAAACGAACTGTCAGAAGTTATTAGACAAACAAAAAATAAAAATTAACACTCAACTCAAAGGTGGCAGCCGAAACCAATGACTCATCATATGAAATGTATCAAGATCCTAACGACTCATCATATGAAATGTATCAAGATCCTAACGACTTTGAATATCAACGTATATGGTTTTTCTACACTGGAAAGCAGGAGTTGACCAAGTACCAAGAAGTGAGTATCTCGTTTCTTGACGGCTGATTGTCCCTACCACATTACCCATTCTTTACTCCCAATGCATATATAAACTTATTTTTTTCAGCGAAATTATTACA
>BMAW01033634.1:0-10379 GCA_019974015.1 Nephila pilipes | reverse complement strand
ACGTAAATAAATTCAAAATGTTTATAAGACGTGAACCATAAGCCAAGTACCTTTATTTCAAAAGCTCTAAGTTCCAGGGAGATACAAATTATTTTATAACTTGGGCTCTGTAACAGTTTCCCTTTCAGCTAAAACTTGGGGACTTCAAATCAATTTGGCTGAACTGCGTGTCCCAATAGACGAAACGTGACTTATGTAAATAAGGTTAGAATTAGTAAAGCGTAGTGAATATATTTGATCAGGTGCATTTATAAGCAAAGAAGAATTTAATATTAAGGTGAGTAGTTTAGAAAGTGAGTGAAAGCTATGAGCAAAGGGATAGTGGTTGTATTGACAAGTGTAAGGAGTGATCTAATAACAGCCATGTAGGAACTGCATAAGGTCAGTGAATCAGACCCTCGACTCTAAATCCAATAAGGTATGCAACCCGATTGGTTTCGAACAGACAAGTAATAAGTAATTATATTAAATGTTGGATTCTGACGCATATAAGATATATCCACCAATAGTGAAGGTTAGGGATTGAATACAGACTATATATAGATCTCTGAATTAAATAATTTTGTTATCATCACTGTGTGTGAATTCATTGGATATTTTATTAGTGACTAGTATGTATAATGGAAGGAGAAGGAAACAATAACAGGTCATAATAAGTTATGTTGATACCAAATAGAAAATGGTTTTCCGGAATTCCCTGTCTCGGAGGAATAAAATCACGTGATGCTAACTTTGTAACTAATCAGCTTAAATGTTTGAATTGTTGTCAAATAAAATGGATCCAAAACAGCAACAAATAATAGTTTTAAAAAAAAGTAATGAGCTAGGGACCGAGAAAGTTGTGTTTTCCTGCCCTTTTTTTAAATAATAAGTGATTATAAAATAAGTAATTAATTGTATTTTAAAAAGTATTACAAATATGAAAAATGGACACATCATAAATAGGGGCACTTTTAATTTTGTTTTTAATAAGATGTTAATTTCCTATTCGGCCTACTATAGAAACATGTTAAACTTCTATACGATTTTCCGATTTTCCACAAAGGCGTTATCAGTGTTCGTACTAAATGCGAGTAGTTTGGGAAGTTATCCTCAACGTAAATCTTCCAAACGATTTTGGAATACCCAGTTCCCGATTAGTCAAATAAAAAAAATTAGTAAACACTGAAACGTTTTTTCAAATTCTCTTGCGATAAAAATAATACTTTAGAATTCTTGAATTGAATGGAGAATAAAATATTTTTGCTATAACATCAATTGTGTTTTCAGACTTCGGAACTAACCAATATAACACGTAATATATCGTAAAGATCTGATTATTATTAAGAAATAACCATCGAAATATCTGGATAAAATTTATTCTGCATATTAATTTATTTTTATGTACATAATACTGTAAAGGACTACTATTCATGTTGATTTGATTGGTTTCAGGAAGCCATCGAATGAAGTAGCCCGCAGCATGCAGAAGATACGAGTTTAATTTGCTACGAAAGGACAAGAAACGCTTGTAGAAATAGACAATTCTGGATGGTGACTATGAAGGAAATTCTTCAGAATAAGAAATAAAAATAAATTTTGAGATCTCAATTATTTGTAGTAATATTTAAAACTTATCGATAACGCGGAATAATATTTATAACCTTACGATAGTGTGGGTGACTTCCCTTTACGGCTTCCTGAAACCAAACCACATGAACAGCTGTCATTTGCAGCTTTGTGTATATAAGGATAAATTAATGCGCAGAATAAATTTTACACAGACATCTAGGTTATTCTTAGTAATAATTAAATCCCCTCGTACATACAGTTTATTTGATATGCGGTGTGTATGCCTGTACGATTACAAAACAATCCTTCGGCTTAAATTTACTATACTTTAAAAAGTATTACAAATATAAAAATGGACGATGCGTTATAAGAAAGGGAAATGTTCCAATTTCACTTTCAGTCACTTACAAATGTTCAATGCAACTTCTTTTCATTACACCATAAACATCTGTACACGATAGTCCAATACCACCCTCTCCCAGAGACACTGGAGCATTTCTTTGTTGATGCTCGTTCTGAATGCGGTACAGTTTCAAATTCTTATCACCGCCGTAAAATATCCCTTATTGTATACCTAGTTCACGGGAATTGAGATGTGTTAATTTCTGTCATCTAAGAGCCAAACAGTTTCGAGTTTTGTCCTCTACACACCGTGTCAAGCTCCTGGTCTTCCACGCCTCGTTCTCTTACTCGAATAATGTCCTTTAATGACAAAACCAGCGTAAAATGCTCTGATAGCCCACAGCTGACCTCCATATTTTCTTTCGAACTCTCTCTTCTCTGAAACAAGTGAAGATACATCGTATTCGGGAACACAAATTGTATTCTGATAGTCTGCCACCTTTTTGTGTCGCAGAAAGTCGCAGAAAATAAACTTTTTCTTCTCAGCTACTTTGAATGTAGACATGAGTTCAGTGTTCTCTGAGGATTCACAGAGAAAAGTGAAAATGTGGAAATAAAAATGCAACACCTCCTTCTACACCCTCCTTTGAGCTTTCAAGAGCGCAAATAATATGTAAGTTAATGTTTTCCCAGGTCAAAGACGTCCCGTAAGTTAGTGCACACCTTCGTTTCTGTATCCTTTGGGCTTGGGGCACTAATTGTTAGCTAGTGACCTGGACTCACAGCTAACATCCCAAGCGAAATTGGTACTTATTTTTCGAAACCGGAGAGATAAAGGGTGAAGTTAACCCATGACCAACTACACAAGCCGAAACCACCGAGAATCGAACCCGGATCATTAGTACTAGCAGTCAGACATTCAGATACTCTTACTACTTCGCCCACAATTCATAATATATAAAATTCCCCGGTATTATTTCCTTCGCATTCCATTGTTAATCGTTTTTAAAACAATCACGAAGCATAAGTCCTATGAAAACAAAGTCACAAACACATAATAACCATTAATCTTTGAATAAACTAAATCTACGAAAAATTCATATTTAATACTGTACCTGTATGTGACAATTGTCTTTGTACGCATCTGATCTAACATATAATGTCACAAAAATTGTTTTTCTTAATCCATATACCAGTATTTTCTTCTTCGTACTTTCAAATCTTCTAAAAACTCGAAATATTCGAGTTTGAGTCCTTGATAGGTATTTAGATGAGTGTTCGAATTCTTGACCATAAGGGGATCCATCCTTTATGATCCAATAACTTCTCAAGCTTGGTATTATAGTTATGGTATTATATTCAAGCTTGGTATTATATTCAAGAAGTCAAATTTTAAATATCAAAAGTTTTAGTTGAATGGGAAACGCAATAGACTCCAAGTCATAAATAATTTTGCATTAATATCATTTTAAAACTCGATGATTATTTTGTAACTACCCTGAAGTTTAAAATATATTTTATTGACCTGAAATCCCAAAGCGAATAAATGAAATAGATATAACAATATTTTCAAAAATAGAAGAAAAAGTAATTTTTTTCTTACATTATTTATCTACACTGCTTCTTTATTTTTTACTCCTTTCGATGCACTAGGGGCATTAGAATCAGTACAGTAGTCTATATTTAAGACGGTAATTAGAGAAACTCCGCATGATTAACTTTCTTTCAAGGATTCAAAATGGCGGGAAGACTAAAGCCTTAAATCTTCAGCCACTAAGTCCCTAAGTATTAGCTTTTAAATTGCAGAGACTTCATTAAATTAATGAAACACGGGATTCATACCTTCGTAATTATCATTTATTTTGTATAATTAGAAACATTTCTCACTGTGGATTTCTGAGTAAGCAGAAACTGTGATTTCAGCTTGATCATCTTAATGTGTAAATAGTATTTTTTTTTCTTCGTAAATTTTAAAATATCTTTCGTACAAATTATACATTGTAAATCCCCTGAAACAAAAAAAAACTAAATTTTCGAAACTGTTTAAAATTATTTCATCGTATTTTACAATATTTACACAACCGTTGCGAATTTGAGGTTTAAGGATTTACAATTGTTTTTAAGATATCAAATTCAGACAAAACGCAATAATGTTGAATGGTTGAATGGCTTTCAAATGTATGAAAGTTCCATGTAATTAACAAGTATGTTCTTCGGAAGTAAGTTAAAATTTTACTATCAGAATCTCCAGCAAATATTGTATGTTTCCCTTTTAACAGGAAATAATTAAGACACACATATATACTAAGGAGTATCGTAAAATTATAATTATTACTAAGAAATAACCGACATATAATAGATCAAATTTATTCTGTATATTAATTGATTCTTATGCACATATGAGGTAAATTGCAGCTATTCGTGGTTGATTCGTTTCGTTTCAGGAAATAGTATATTGAAGTAATGATTAGCATGGATAAGAGAGTTCAAACTACTGAGCAAGTAGAAATGTATAAATCCAGATCGTGACTATAAAAGAAAGTCTTAGGAATAATAAATGAAAGTTGAGTTTCTATCTCTATTATTTTTAGTAATAATAAAACTTTATAAACACACTCCGTGGAAATTAATTAAATTTTAACAATATTGCAGGTCCTTTCAATCTAGGGTGGCTTCCTGAAACTGAAAAAATTAACATTTGAAGCTGTTATTTACAAAAATATACGCGAAAGGATCAATTAATATGCATAATAAATTTTATCCAGATGTCTTGAGTCGAAGAACTAAAACTTTGTAACACCAACCCCACGAAAATGCTCGATAGCACCGATTCAAGAATCATACACTTATCGAACACACCTATTTGAAATACGCAATCACAATATAGGATGAAGTACATACTGACTGAAGCACATGCAAAAAAGAAAAACTAAGTAATATTTCTAGTGTTTTCTGGACTTGTTTCGCAGCATCTAGTTTTGTCGCTAGATTTGGTGACCACATTTGTCGCCAAGGACACCCCATCTTTTTAGCTTGGCATATTCTCTCTTTGCGTACAAACCATATTTCGGATCATAATACCTCTTCGGCAGGGAAAATTTTAAATCCAAATTGTTTTTCGTACAATAATGATAAATATTTCTTTCTATTACGTGTACAAATTACTCATAATTGTAACGAGTTATTAAGCGTATTTTCCTTCATTTATCCAAATGGGAATTTCTAAAGCATTGTTTGATTGAATAGCCTCGACTTGTGAGTTATGTAACTCAGAATTACTGTATAAATTGAAGTGTTGTGAATAACACATATAGAAAGAAATTGATTGAAGAGAGATTGTAGATGATAGAAGCGAGCGTCCAAGAGGATGGAAGGACCAGTGATAAGAAATAAAAGAATGAATCGTTATAGGGAGAAAGATTGTAGGGGGGAAATGATGCTTGGTGCCGGGGGGCTACACGATTGCCAAGATTGATCCCGTTTTTGACTAGTTAGTGGCCAATTAAGTAAAATTCTTTTACATTCTTTAATTGCAGACCATGAGGTTTTGCTCGGCCTACTATGATAAGCATATTGAGCTTTCGTTGTTATCAAGAGTAGAATAAAAGTAATGAACTAGAGTTTGTGATTATTTTTAATTGGTAATGGGTGACTGGACTTTATTGCTAGTGATAGTACAAATAAGAGACAGAAGGGAAACTAACTGCCATTAATCACTCTAATACTTCCAAACTGTCTCTGATAATTTTGAATTCACAACACTTCTTACATAGTAATGCTCATTTACATAAATCTCGGTTTCTTCACAAGACGAGGTTCTCGATTCAAATAACGCCGAAAAGTAGTCCCAAAGGTTAGTTAAAGGGAAAAGCGAGTGAGAACCTGTAACAATCCATCCTTGTAAGTAAAAGGCGATTTATTGACGGGTTCAAACGACCCATCGTGGAATTACGTTAAAATTTTCTAAGTCGAAGGAATAGCCGAAATTGCTTTCTGAATTAAACTCTTAAACTTTAACCAAATAACTTCTAAACTGCACGTCATTTTCTCAAATTGGGTTTGGAGTCATGATTTAAATTTTTAAGCTAATAGCTTAAATTCACATGAATATCTAATTAATTTCTAATCTGTCTAATCTCTATATTTCATTCACTGTACTTCTAATACAGAAATGCTAATTTCCATAAGTCTCGTTTCCTTCACAAGATGAGATTATATATTCTAGTAACATAATTAATTGGATTAAAAGGTTAGTCGAAGTGAAAAGCGCCTGAAACCCATTTCAAAAGGGATTCTATCAGTCTTTTCAATGAATAAATATTCTTAAATTAGAAAGAATGTAACTTTAAATAAGTATTTCAAGAAACGAACTTGGTAAATCGTAAAATGCCTTACGCGGAATTAAAGATACTACTTAAGCATCTCAAAAAATTTTATCTAAATTATTTAGTTTTATGCCACTGACAAAAGTTATAAGGTAGTGTTAGAATAAACTACAAGAAAGAACTTCATTACTTTTCGTTTCTTTACACTTTTCCACAAGCGTATGTCATTGGCAAAGCTTCTAACAAATAAAAGGCCCTAAGTTCCAGTCGATTTCACCTTATTTACTGTTTCATTTCCTCTGCACCGTCACAAAACAAACACCGTGATAGAACATTTTTCCGTCCTAATGAAAGCTTTGTCTTTATCACACATTCCAACAAGAATCCACGACCTGTGACAATAAAAAGACGGAGCTTCCAAATAAGCGCCACATAAATCACGAACGAAAAAAAATATATCGGCAAATTGATTTTTCAGCCCCTCGAGTAACAATGAAAAAATCATTAAATTGTCTCTCCTCTACTACGATCGACTCAATCAGTGAAATAACGTCGGTTGAGTCATAATTTATTTCATTATGAATTGTAATTTCATTAAAGAGGGAGAACCACTCAACGATTTGTAATAATTATTGTCTGGTTCTTGTACAAAGAGACTTCCCTAAGTTAAACGTTACACTTTAAGTGTCTCTTTTATTATAAATTAGTCAACAATGACTTAACAAATGGAATAATCTCTCAGACTCATATGAGTGAATGACAGTGCGGGCATACGGCGTAAAACCCAAACCTGACTAAGCACTTCAGACTCCAAGGTAGAACTCTGTTGTGTACAGTAGATTATTTGTCCTTCCCTGTCTATGTTTGTGCGTAGATATTTCGATAGTGTAGGATGACGGTATCTGAGGCCTCGAAAAATACTTTTGTTATAAAATTATATTTTTCTATAGTATGGAATGATTGTGTAATGCCTCCTTATATGTAAGACAAGAAGGTGAAAGCACGTTCTTAAGAAAATAATGATTAATTTCTTTACTTTTAGGGTCTAATTTATGAGAATTCTTCGCCAACAATTTTGTGCCGAGATTTAATGTGGATGTACTTGTGAATCATTTGTTGTGTGGGAAATCTGTGGACCTCTCTTGTTCACTTCCCCACAAAACGACTATTGGGGCCGGAAAAATAGTTTTACAGTAAATCGGAGAATACGTCTAGGAGTAATACTGAAAAGGTAAAGGTCACCAAATGTCATCAATTTGGCAGCAAAACTAGGTGCCTCTCTCTCTCTCTTTATATATATATATATATATGACAGTTTTATCAGCTCACCTTGTGCCTGAATAATTTCGTAAAAAATTAAACAAAACTTGTCTTTCTCTCTCTCTCTCTTTTAAACAATTATGTTTATTCTCTAACTTATCATTTGTGACACCCAACTATTACTTTCTTCTCCTTCCATTATACGAATAAATCTTATGGATAATAGTAACTAATAAATAATTCAACGAATAGAAAGTCACACTCAGATGATAACCAAGTTATTTTATTCAGATTTATGAACAATCAGCAGTTAATTGCTATCTTACTTTACCTGTGGATACAACTTTTAAACGTCATAATCTAACAGTTAATACAATAACTCTTTACTTATCTGATTAGAACCCATCGGGATTGAACCTGTATTGGATTTAGAGATAAGAGAAAATTTCACTAACCTTAGGCCTTTTTTCCTGGCTCTGATCCATTATCTTCTCTCATTTGGGCAATATTGTCCCTAATCTTTCAATTATAGTTTCAGGACTATTCTTTACCACTAAAAAAACTACTGATATCTGAATTAAATTCTTCGCTGCTTATAAATGCTATTTATCAAATTTATTCACTATGTTTCATTAATTTAATCTACATAAATCCCGTTCATCTACAGGAGAGAATTTCAATTATAACAACATCAAATCTTAAGTCTCCAAAATGTTAGTTGAAGGGGGAAACGGGATAGAGCTTGTACTGTACTTTGATCAAGCGGATTTTGAAGTACGGAATGAATAAACTATCCTTCCAAACACGTGTCCCACTTATTTAAAAAAATTTTTTGATGAAAAATATAAAATGTAATTAATTCCATTTCGTACGAGGCATGTATGATTATTTAATTCATATCCAAGTCTTCGAAATCATTTTCAACCACACTGAAATCAATATAAAATAACAAAAAAAGACAAGGCTAGTCTGTATTTCATTTTGACATGACTGTAAAAATGGATCAATTTTCAATTCTCATTTGCTGACGGAAACACAGACTCCATTAAATTTACATAATGAGCTCTTTCTTTTCTTGTAAGCTTGTTTTCCCTCAGACTCACGATCTTTCAATTATTCGAGCTGCGCAGCCGCAGGAAAGAAATATGTCTTAGGGAATAGGGGACCAAACGAATGACTTTCCTCTGGGGGTTGTAAAAATAAAGAAAAATGGCGAGAGTTGGAGTAAATTTGACTGGAAAAAAGAGCAGTCCTTAGTGGGAGAAAGTTTCCGTTTTGTATTTGAAAACGGAGTTAATGTTGAAAAAAATCACTCAAATTGAGTCTAAGTTAAAAATTTCTCTACGTACAAGCTATGCTGCATATTCGAATGAACAAAAAAATGCTTTTTACGAAAAACATCGTTAGGTATTGTACACGTAAGCGAAAAAGTGTTGGAGGACTAAAAACGATAAGGTAACAGTATATTTAATTAAAATAATAGTCAAATGATTGTTTCCGTATTATATTAAAGCTAACAGTACAAATTTGATTAATAAGAAATATATATTTCTCGTACGAAATATAATTATTAATTTTTAATACTTTAGAATTTCCTAAAATAATCGTAATTAAATATTCTACATCTATTGAATTAAACAAATCTTCAAATACATAAATATAAATATTTTTATATTTCATATGCTTAAAAATTTCATAACTATTTTAATAACTGTCTTTTCAAAACTATCTAAAGTATTTTGAAAAGTTTTTTGTAACATTTTACCAGTTTTTGTTATGTAAGTATTGAAACCGTTACTTACAGATTTAAATTTAATAGATATTTTACGATATTTGGGAGTTAAGGGTACATGAGAAAAATACACGACCATATTCATTGTATAATCTTTTTTCATAAAGCGTTGCTTCTATTAGTTATTTGTCTATCACAATTACTAATTTTAATAAATGCATTATTCATAATTTCACTAATATTTTTATTCCTAATGATATTTAGATTACCAGTAATTACATTTTAGATTTCTTTATTTATATATTCTTTATAATTCTTTCAATTTTCAAACACATTTCCTCTGCAATTCTTTACAATTATTATCTGTTAATCATGCGTCCTATATTTTTATTAAGTTTAAATGCTTTTTAATAACAATATGTTAATGGGAATTAAAATTCTATGCCATAATATTGCTAAAATTGACATTGTCAAAGGCTTTATTCATATAGCTAATACAACAATATTCTATTTTTAGTTATCATAATTACAATCATTAATTTTATATTTATAAAGTAAATAATTATAAGTACCCTTAACAATATGTATGCAGGCAAGTACTATCTATTTTATTAACTTAAAAAACAAAATTCCTAAAAATCTCAACTTTTCTTTTAATATTGAAATCCTTATCAAATTACACACACACACACACACATATATATATATATATATATATATATATATATATATATACGTTTAGCAGCTGCAAAAAGTGAAAGTGGAACTTTATGTAAGGCATCGTGTGTGTATGTGTGTGTGTGCTCTCTTGAATTGTCAAAACGTCATTATTTTAATGACTCAAGGAAAATTTCTTGAGCTTTGAATAGTCAGTTTTACCACATCCACCTTACTTCCCGGACCTTGCCCCAATAGAACACCATCTTTTCTGTTCCATACAAAATTTTTGAATGGAAAAACCATCAATTCTAAAAAGCAAGTTAGATAAGCTGTTTAAAAACTCTTTGAATCCAAACTAAATGCATTTTACAAGGATAAACTGCCAGGAACATGATAGAAGGTCATACATATAACGGTGGTGAACAAATAAAAAATTAATGTAATTTTGTTATTTGATGAGAGCAATACAAAAGTCATAAAATTTATTTCTGACTCCCCCAAATTTATAT
>BMAW01033633.1:0-15695 GCA_019974015.1 Nephila pilipes | reverse complement strand
AAAAAAAAAAAAAAAAGAAAAAAACAAAGGAAAAAAAAAAAGATTTGGAAAAGCGTTGGAACGATTGTATCTCCCTAAAAGGTGATTAACAAAAGGTGTTATGTTGAATAAAAAAAAATTTGCAAAAAAAATGTCGTTTTCAATTTTAGACTCGGGAGTTATTGATCGATGTGTTACCTTGAACTTCAAACTTCCACACTTAGAGCTCCATAACTTACACTTCCATTTTGGGGACGTGGGGCTTCTTCTAGTTTGAAGGTACGGCAGACAAACTACGTAACGGGACTTTATAGGCATCACGGCTTGAACCATCGACTGGACGAAATCCACTCCGACCCTAAGTCCTCAAACATGACCATTAGGGTACCGGAAGAAAGACTGCATAAAATAGTACTTAAATAACATATTTAATTTTTTAATAAAAACCATATTTTGTACAATGAATTTGCAACCGCAAACAGTTATTTTAAAAAGTATTTTTTTGGATTAATTTTATATAAACTTTGATATCAATTAAAAAAAGTAGATGCAAAATTTACAATTCGTAATAATTACAATTTAAAACATTTTTGAAAGGTTTGCAGATTACTTTGAAAGTACATTTTTTTTCTAATTCATTTCTATTTTTATTTTAAGAAGTTAATATATTTATTCATCTCTCTTCGCTAAATTTTCACGATTTCAATTTTAGAAACAGATAAATTAAGAACATTTCAACGGTGAAGTAAATACAGTTATAGGTACAGCACAGAATCTCTTATGATTATTTGTTTTATTATAAATTTTAAGTATCAAACAGAGTACAAAAAAAGATTTTACACCATTGAAAGAGATTTTTTTTATGAAATACGTTACCCATTTTTATGTCAATAATCGTATACAAAGAACTTTAGATATGTTTATTCTAATTTTTGAAATTTAAATTATTTCTTAACAAGAAACGAGAAAAACAGTTCTCATTATCGAGCCGCTCTTCCCTAGAAGTTATCTTTAAAGTTAAGAATTTCTCTTTGTCTCTTCTTTTAAAAATCAATCTTAGTTATAGAATTCCCAAATGCAAGGAAAAATGATTTATTAGAAATATGTTTAATGTGTGTCTCCATAAGAGGCATTTACCAAAACTCGGAGAAACAATTTTTGTAAATTTTGTTGATTTTTAAATTTAAGAAAAATGTTTCATAAAAGTCAATCTGCATTCTGAATACTTTATACAGAAGTTTTTGCTCTAATATTAATTCTGTTAATTTTAACCAAATGCAAAGAACAAGCTATAGTGTTAGTTAACTTGAAGATAGTTATGTAAGGAAGAAATGTGTATGTTTTGTGCCTCTTAGCATATCATAATATTTCTTCTAAATTTTCGTTATAAAAATAATTTTATATTTGACATAACGTGTAACATTAGTTGCAAAATATTTTGTGTTAGGTGAGGGGGGTTCCAGCTCAGGTGTAGTCCTCGTAACTTGATCGTGGTTCAAAATTACGAGGTACGTCACCTACAGACCTCGTGTTGCTTCTAGTGAGACGTTAATAAAAACTAAACTAAATTTTCGAAATCAAAGAAATACAAATGGAAGAAATTAAAAAAAAAACAGCCCGTTCATTCCTTTTCGCTTATTTCATTTTTTTCATACTGCATGTAGTTTCTTCGTACACAATCCATGCGTTCATTGAAGCTACATACAAAGTATTGTAAAAAACGTGCATTGGCCATTTTCGACTTCCCGCATTTTTTTAATTGTTTGGCGCCATTTGTTTAAGAAAGTCTACACCATACCTTACAGAATTAAAAAAATGCCACAGTTTTGGGCACTTACTTTTCAGTTTCTGTTCTGGTAACAGGTTGGTGTAGAGTGCTTAAAAATAAAATATTTTATTTCTTTTTACATTGATACACAGTCAAGGTGGATTAATTGTGTTTAAAACACCATGTAGAATAAATTGGATGCTTTGAATATTTTGCTGCGTTTGGAATTCCCCACCTTGATTGCTTCATTGTGCAGACAATGCCACTTTTTTTTGTCTTCAATTTTCAGCAAAAGTAAGGGAAGTAAAAAAAAAATATCGGATGTGAAGATCTTGCTTTTGCCGAAGAATATTTCCAACAGACGTAGGACATGATCTAGAAGTAATAAGTTGTCCGGTCTGGTATCATCTTTTCCTAAATATTGAATGGCATTTAGTCTGTATTTAGACGCTAGATATAATTAAATCTAAAATTTAATACCAAATTTATCAGGCTTACTCTGTATGTATTGTAAGAATGGTTATGGAGTTTTAGAAGGAAAAAATTGTGCATTAAATGTAATACTTCTTTAAAGGTTGAAAGATAAAAATTCAGTTCTTACAAAATCAATCCCAAACAGTAGAAATTAGAGCAAATTTATAGTTTTTTAATCTATGAGATATAGTAGAATTTTTATCAAAATTCATAAACATATATATGTTTCATTTCGGGCTCCAAAGTCCTCCCGTTGTCGTGGTGTGGAAGTTAAGATAGAGGGATGCCAGTGCAGGTGTTATCCTCATCTTTTGTTTGAGGTTCGAAATTATGAGGTCCGTTGTCAATATCTCTGATATTGCTTTTAGTTCGACGTTAATAAAAACTAATCGAAACGATACAAATTATTAGACATATTCTAACGCTTCTATTTCGCTTTTAAAAATAATATTTCTGTGGCGAAAAACAGTGTCCTCTAACTTTAATGAAAATAATCTATTTTATTTAAACAACAAAAGATTCATATTCACCTGAAAGGTTAAAATACAGATAAAATTGTGTCTATAACAAATATAGATGACAACAAAATTTTATTCTGTAGAATGTTCATGATCCTAGGCTCATGGAAACTATGGACCAAATTAAGAACTCTACTAATTCAAAATTAAAGGAAACATTAAATCGACCTTTAGAGATTTTGTTTATTGCTTTTATTTTCAATTTGTTTTCCATACTCGTTTCTCTATAGCCTCACTCTTATTAATTTGTAAAAACATAATTTTTCATCCATTCTCCTAGGCATGACTTCATTATATTTAATATTTCATAAATATTTTACATTTCGTTTTTTTTTTTTTTTTAATTATCATGTTTGGCAAAGTATGACCAACTCTGGCACTTGGGCAATAAGAAACAGCGTCATATACCACAGAATCTAATTTATATTCAAATGTTTTGTGCAATAATTGTCGAGAGCATTATTCAAACAAAAATGATGATGATGAAAGGCCATAAAACCTCTTACTTTTAAAAAATGTTCTTTTCAAAAAAGTGCATCATTCTACGTCATAAATCTACAAAACTGAAAGCCTCAGATATAAGATATCAGTTCACCTATACCCTATCTAATACACGAAAAATCATCATTTCGATTACTATTCTTGTCTCGCTATATCGAAGCTGACGGCCTCAAATCCATGATTAATGATTTGACATCGGATCTATAACTCAAGAAGTGTTTCAAAGTTACATATATTGTTCTTTTTGAATTGGTTTTCCTCTATTCGTGGTTTCAAGACTCGATGTCATTTAGGATCCTTAGTGTAACCGGAACTGATTTACGCTAAATCTTTCGAGGATGAAATTCCTCCTATTGGCGCATTTTGGGAGTTAGGAGAGGAAGCACCAGCTAAAGTGTCGTCCTAATCACACGAAAGAGTTTGAAAAATACGAAGTTCGTCCTCAGCAGTCCTCGTGTTACTTCTAGCGGCGACGTTATAACCTAAATACCCTAAAATTCATTTACTTTTCCTGATAATAATTTTACAAAATTTAAATTATCAAAATTGGCAACAGACTGAAAACGAAGTGAAGGCAAAACTAATTAAGTAAAGCAAAAAGTTCTTTAATAATGGCAATCGCGTTTTTATGTATCAAACAGAAAATATTGAATATTATTAATATAACTAGTTATTAGAAAATTAAGTTATTCATTCCAATATATTTAAATACAGTTAGTTTTCTTTTCGTTCATCTGAATTTCGAAATCAAACTTAATATATAACTAGAAACCAGAAAAAACAGTTCTGAAAAATAAACAACTTATCCATTAAATTTTCTTTTATATTAGTGTTTCATTTTCTGGTTGTGAGGCTTGGTATGGAATATTAGAATTGTCAATGCAAGGAAATAATGATGATTAGAAAAGTGTATGCAACATGTGACATTAAGTTATTGACGAGACGCGAAAAATTATTTATTAAAATTAAAAAATTAGTTTAATAAAGATTAATTTGAATTTTAAGTTAACGCATTCAAAAATATTTTTTTTGCTAGTATTATTAGGTATCTTTGTTAATTTAATTGAAATGAAAAAAAGATGTTCATGATAAATTCTGAAAGGCATGGAAATATTCTTGTGAACAAAATGCGGTCATAATTGTGTTAAAGTGCCTCTTGTGATGTATTCTAATTTTGAAAACCAACGATTTAATCTTAAAGTGATACTTTTTTAAAATATTATGTATTCATCTTTTAAAAGCAAACGATTTAAACTTAAAGTGATACTTTTTTCAATATTCTTTATTAAGATATATATATATTTTAAACATTTAAAGTTGTTAGAAAGAAATAAAATTATGCTATTTTGTCTGAAATTATGGGTAGGTTTGAAATTATGGGTAGAATTTTATAAATTGTGTTTTGTTAACGAAGATAGTCTTATAATATCTGAAAACTATTTTAATGTACGGAATATATTTTCATGGCTTTCAACTGGAGTCATAGATGCAATAAAAACTGTTTGTGTTTTTATTCGGAATGAAATCTTGAACACCCAGCATCGCTTCCTCTTTGCTTGTGAATACTATTTCGAACAAGATGCTAAAAGGTTATGGATGAAAATGTCAAAACGTGATCGATTGCAAATTCGTGTGAAATTGCGCAATGATGAAGATAAGCGACACTGGCTGAGAGCGTTGGAAAACCGAACTGCACCAGACTGAGAACATATCACTATTAATGCTAAGGTATATAAATTCTTTATGGCTAATCGCAAGGGTATACATTACTTCTTGATAAGACTACGAGACTGAGAAATCAGATACAAATTTATTGCTACTAGTATAGACTTCGAATTATTACGTCTGCTTGACTTATATTTTTGTCTCCATCCATTAAAAGCTGATGAATTAAATGACGTATTTACACGCCTACCAAAGGACAGAATGCATGAAGTATTTGCATGTTTCTTACAGTGGCCTTTACAAAGTGTTTTTCTAGATATGGTAAATAGTTTCAAAGCGCATATTAAGGGAGAAATATTTCTTTCTTTAATATGCGTGTTACTGGATAAACTGTAATGTGGATTTAAAGATTACGAATATGAAGATCAACTTAAACCATTTTGGAAGGAATTGTCTTCAGAGTATAGCAGTTTTGTTGAGAAACGCGAAATTCTTAACAAAATTGTAAATTACGTGCTTAATGCTCCCGTTCCTTTTAATGGGCGAGATTTCCAAACCTTTATAAGCAATGAGTATGAAAAGGAGATTGAGGAGGCAGATAGAGAGGTGCGAACTTTCCTAGAAAGTTTCAATTCTTGCCTTATTCAAAAAAAAAAAAACTTATTAGAGCTATAAATACTGTCCTTGGATCTTTAACTCTGTATTAATAAAAATATAATTGATAATTTTCTAACAATTGTATGCTTGTTTATTTTCTATTTATATATTAGGGATGCATAATTAATTTGGGGGATGTTTCAGCAATTTATGTTGTTTACAAAATTTCAATTCGGTTAGGTTGAGTAACATTAATGATTGCGAACACTCTGTGGTGTTTTCTCCGTCGAGTGATATGTGCGAGTCCCGATTCTACTAAACCCGACCGTATATTGGAGCTGATAAAACAGGTCAATTGAAAAGTCCCCGGCCTGACACATACATGGCGCTCCCTGAATTAAGTCCATATGTTTTTTAGTTAGCCCTAACCATCAAAAGATGCGTGAATAAATTTGACAGCTGTCGAATCATTAGTTTGTGAACTATAGCATTTTGAGTGAAGCAAATTTTGTTATCGTGAAAAAAATGGATAAAAAGGAATTTCGCGTGTTGATAAAATATTGATTTTTGAAGGGAAAAAATACTGTTGAAGCAAAACCTTCGCTTGATGACGCGTTTCCGGCCACTGCCCCAGGAAAATCAACCATCAAGGATTGGTATGCCAACTTTAGACGGGGTGAAATGAGCACCGAAGACGGTGAACGCAGTGGACGCCCAAAAGAGGTTCCTACCGAAGAAAACATTAAAAAACTCCACAAAATGATTTTGAATGACCGTAAATTGAAATTGTATGAAATAGCAGACACTCTAAAGATACCAACTGAACGTGTACATCATATCATTCACGAATATTTGGGTATGAGAAAGCTCTGTGCAAAGTGGGTGCCGCGCGAGCTCACTTTTGACCCAAAACAACGACGAATTGATGATTCGGAGCAGTGTTTGAAGATGGTCAAGCGTAATGAACCCGAGTGTTTGCGTCGATATGTGACACTGGATGAAACATGGCTCCATCATTTCACTCCGAAGTCCAATCGACAGTCATCCGAGTGGACTGCACACGATGAACCAGCTCCAAAGCTTGGGAAAACGCAAGAGTCGGCTACCAAGGTTATGGCGTCTGTACTTTGGGATGCGCATGGAATAATTTTCATTGACTACGTTGAAAAAAGAAGGACCATCAAACAGTGACTATTACATAGTGTTATTGGATCGTTTGAAGGACGAAATCGCCGAAAAACGGCCACATTTGAAGAAAAAGAAAGTGCTGCTTCACCAAGACAATGTACCGTGTCACGTCATTGAAAACGATGGCAAAAACCCATGAACTAGTCTTCGAATTGCTTCCTCATCCACCGTATTCTCCAGATCTGGCCCCCAGCGACTATTTCCTGTTCTCAGATCTCAAAAGAATGCTCGCTGGAAAGTAAGTTTCGTCGAATGAAGAGGTGATCGCCGAAGCTGAAGCCTATTTTGAAGCAAAGGACAAATCGTACTACAAAAATGGTATCGAAAAGTTGGAGGGTCGCTATAATCAGTGTATCACCCTTGAAGGGAATTATGTTGAATAAAAAAAACTAATTTTGACAAAAAAATGTGTTTTAGTATGGTAGGCCGGGGACTTCTCAATTGACCTGTTATGTTAGATCTTACAAGTCTAGCGGAAGTGGCTCATGTCACAAGTCCTTTACCAATAGCACTCATGTTGCTTCTAAGTTTGACATGATTGAGCAATAACTAAAAAAAGAACGAAATATGCTTTCTTATAGAATTTAGTGAATTTAGGATTTCTGTGGAAGACACGTTATACATAATCGAATACATATTTTAAAATATGTCCTATACTATTTTTTGAATTTTTCAAAGGAATTTCTAACTCCTTTGAAAATTACTGAAACAGTTGTGATTAAAAAAGTTATTCCGGGATCACTTGGATCTTGCATTAATCGGAGAATTATAATGAAAAACTCTAGCATATTTTTCTATTTCCCATAGAAATTATTTTCATTCCTTTCGAAAATTTAACCTAGGGATCCTTCTCTATTTTCTACCCTTCTTCTTATCAACCAATTTTGGTCCTTTTTCAATTTCTTCACGTCTGGGCAGTACTTAAATCTTGTTTGACGTAACATAGATTCATCTGGCCCTTTGATCCAATAGCTTTCACATTCACTCACTCACTTCTACTCTAGCTCATGAGAAGTGTAAGAGGCCACTAAAATAGGTACCCAGCGTCTGGGGGTAAAGGCATATGGAACTCAGCATACATGACTTGGGTGTTCAACAGAGGTATTTTATTAAATTTACTCCTGGGAATATGTAAAGGTTTGTATATCATAATCCCTTTTCTTCATACAACAAGAGCACCACACGTCCAATTGTTTTTATTAATCTTCGCCTTCCATCGCTGTCAGTATACGGATTTTATTAAAATTTGTACGGATGGATCGAAATTAACTGGATATGTCGGCTGTGGTGTCGTTTCAAATGACATCTGACACAGTTACCTTCTCGACTCTTCCTGCAGTGTCTACACTGCCGAAGCAGTCGCCATCTACTGAGCCCTCAGATTTGTCGAGAAATCTAGTTCCCGAAATTTGTCATATATACTGACAGCAGGAGCGTCCTGGAAGATCTTGAAGACCGAAGTCATCCGATTTTGGTTGAAATTGCTGATATAGTTTGCCAGCTATACAGCAGGGGTTTTGTTATAAAATTCTGCTGGATACCTAGTCATTTAGGTATTTTAGGCAATGAACAAGCGGACTCGGCTGCACAATCGGCGACGATTCCTCTGCAGCTTGCAGGCTCTTTTTGAGGACATACGACGTAACATTTTAATGCTCATTCATCAGACATGGCATCAATCTTGGAGTCTTCAGACTAATAATAAATTACACTAGGTGAAGCCAAACATTGGAGAAGGGCCTGTATTTTGAATGCGAAGAGCCGATGTCAGATTGACTCTCTTTCGCATTGGACATACTCGATTTACTCACAAACATCTTTTGTTTCGAGAAGATGCTCCCGAGTGTCCTTCCTGTCATGTCCCTTACTTTATTCTTCATATTTTAATTGACTGTCCGGTGTTTGATCACCATCGCCAGACTTTTTTTCATTCATCTGTTTTAAATCTATCTGACTTGGGGGGAGAAACCTCCCACCATAATTTATTTGCCTTTTTAAGACATATTGGCCTTTTACACCAAATTTGAATTTTTAACTTTTAGCTTGTATTTTTACTTTCTGTGAATTTCTGTTTAAGAATTTTAAATTTTAATTCTTTTAATTTTAATTCTTTAATTTTTGGCGCAGCATAGCCTACCATGGCTCTTGCGCCATAAAATCTCACAGTCACTCACTCACTCCACTAAACCTCGTCCGTATGCTGGGTTGATACACGTAAAATTAGACGCTGAATCAAATAATCAAGTTAGTGTGCTTGGAATTATGGAGAGTGAGATATGAGATCATTAATGTTTTTTTCACTTTACAGTGAATCAAAATTACTCAGTTCGTCACGAATAGTCCCATTGCTGCTTCTAAATGTACATCACGTCAATGTGATGATGTGCTACTAATCATTCTAGAAAATGTTTTAAATCTTTCCGTGGAAGCAAAATAAGTATGTTCGAGAGATCACAGCCGGCGTAGCTTCCGTCAAATCGTGGATTCTTCTCGAATTAATGATTCGGTGATATGGTGTAGAGTAGCTGAAAAACTTCAAATTGAAATTCCATATCCTAACAGTGGGATGGTTTAGAACCGTTTTAATCAGAGTGAATATTTTGGTGTTATCATTCTAACCCGAGACCAAGGTCCGTGAGAAATAGTCGATGCTTTGTTTGCAAAATTAAGAAATAATCAATTCATTCCTTAGCTTGCTACACCATGTGGTTTCACTAAAATCAGAATTGGAACGCGTGGACTGACTGTGACACCAAGGTCTTCAAAATGATGTATATGATTACGCGGCAACTATGGCGGCTGCCATTTGGATGAAATCTTCGAGTGATAAAAAAGTGAGAATCAATATGAAAAAATTATGTGGTTGTCAAAATAAGAATTCTCGATTGGAAGTGGCATGATATAAAAAGTTGATATTCATAATGAATCAAATTGAAAACAAAAGTTCTTTTAGCTTAATTTAACGTAAAAATTGATTCGTATTAATATAATTAAAAGTCCCCAAGAACTTATAAAATTACATTAATTGAAATATTTTAATTCAATTTTGATAGTTTAGCAGATATATATTCATATTGGAGATGTTTATAATTCATGTTTGTTAAAAAATATTTAAGTGAATAATTTATATCCCTGAAATTCCACAAATTTCGTTAACGTTAAGATATTATTCTAAACTTTATAATAAACATTTTGGCAACATATTGTGAATGTGGTCTGCATTAAAACTTCATTTACATCAGAGCATCTTCTAAATTTTTTTATCTTCATATTTTTTTACGTATTAAACAGTACACAGAAACGATTGAATAGCATTATATGATTGTTGCTTTAGAAGTAAGTTATGCATTGAAATAGAAATATCTTATTATAAATATTTTTTTTCCGAGAAAGAATTTCGAAATCTTTTTTTTTCCATAACTGGTGAAGAAAGAAGTGGTTATAAATAAACAGGGCTTACCTAAAAACTCTTTTTAAAATTAACGTCTTAATTTCTTATTTTGAATTTGGTCTACAATATTAGAACTGCCAAACGATATCGGATGATATTTATTACAAAAATATGTCAACCATAATAAGATATAACGAGATTTGCAAAAATAATTTTCTCAATTCTTATATATAAAATTAAACTTGTGATAAGGAGTGGTTTACCTTCATAACTGAACGCATTCAAACAATTTTTAAGTAGATATTGACTGCGCTTTTATTGGATTAAAATATGGGGAATAAAACCAAATAATTATCTTGAAGAATAAAACTTAACGAAATATGTCTCCCAAGTTTTGTCATATTTGTATAAAAATAAATCTTAAATATTTGTAAATAAACGCATTGCCTATGAATGCTAAAAAAAAATGCCTGTAACTTTGTAAGGCATGTAATGTTTTTCAAATATTATCTAATTACAAAAATTAATTAGTTAATCTAGCTAGAACTATTCTTACTCGTCGGTCTAGAATTTTCATGGGAAGAAAATAATTTTTTCAAATTTTGAAATACTGAATCCCTTTTCTAAGCTTAAAGTATTGCGCAAATTAACACTGACACAGTTTACTAGAAATGAGCTTTACATTTTAAATCGAGAAACGAGGTCACTGCATTTGTAACAAATTCTTTTATTCATTCCCTATTACTGAATTTCGCGTAAGTGAGCGCGTGCTGTTTCCGTCGAGTCGTGGTTTCACGTTGTGTTGCGACAAACATTTTATTGTGCGGAAGGGAATATGCACTTCCTTACTGTTAAGACTTCCAGTCTGGCCAGAGTAGTAGTGTGAAAGTAAGAAGATGCTAGGTTACGCTTTCCATCGACTCGCAAATTAAGAGGTCCGTCAATAAACAAGCGGTCAATTTTCTTCTGTCTTTACCCTTGAATCTGCTTGAATAAATAAGAAATTTTAAGTCTTTTAATTAATGACAATTGAATAGAAAGGGAAAAACATTTGGCAATTTACATCTTCATTAAAACGCGATATTGTAAATTAATCTGTAAAAGGTTATAGGACACTTTGCTTCTAGGAAAACAAAATTTACTATAACTTGATTTAGTGAATTTAATAAAATATTTACTTAATATCTCCTAAAATAGTTAATATATAAAATAATTTATTTTTAGCCTTGTACAGTTTAATAGAAAATACAAGAGTTGAAATCACATCTGTATCTTATATTTTCAAGAGAAGACACTATTCTGTTTGAAGGACTCTGTATATTTACGGATAATGAATATTTACTTCTGGCCTACTCTTCAATTCTTAGCATGTGCAAGATCTGCACGGGGTATTTTATACACGTTTGACTCTGAAACTCTTCTACACCGTCATTATACAATGAAACAAATAAAAGAGAAGGTTTCTGCAATTCGTGTACCAGCTTATGACTCGAGTTCTACACGTAATGCATCGGAACCTACAAACAAAACTAACCAACAGATTCGCCTTCCTCTACCAACTGACATCCAAAATCGATTAGTATATATAGTTTCTGAATTAGGGTTCGAAATAAAAATATGGTTTTTTTCGTGCCGAGAACGAATTTTGAAATATAGCATCAATTTTGATGCACGAAAGGCATTGTCATGGCGCTCAATTGGGATCATAGATCGATTTGAAACTGCTCGAAATTTGATTCGGAATGAAAATTTTCAAAGGAGATCGCGATTGTATGTTGCTTGTAAATACTATTTTGAAGAAGATGCTCAAAGACTATATAGAAACATGTCTTCCAATGATCGGCAGGTAATACGTAGAAAATGGGAGAGGTCCGTATCTATGCGACACTGGTATAGAGCGTTGGTAAACAATGAAGCACTAGATTGGGCACAAATATCTCGTAACCTTACGGATGATGAATTCTTTCTTCGAAATTACGATGGTATACCTTACTATTTTACAAGACTACAAGGCCGCGAAATCAGATACAAGTGTATTGCTACCTGTCTAGGATTTAAATTGTTACGTCCCTTCGATGTATATTTTTGCCTCCATCAATTCAACGCTAATGAATTTAATGATGTGATTACACGTTTAACAAAGTACCAAATGCTCCAGGTATTTGATTCCTTTTTAAACTGGCCTTTACAATCTATATTTTTAGATGTGGTAAACAGTTTCAAAACTCGTTTGGATGAAGAAATATTTCTTTCTCTAATAGCCGGGCTTCTTTATAAATTAGAATGTGGACGGGAAGACTACGAGTATGCAAATATTATTAAAATCTTTTGGAAGGAATTTCCTACATATCATAGTAGTTTCGATAAGAAACAAGATACGCTTAAAATAGTAAATTATGTGCTTAATGCTCCCTTACCTTTTGATTTAAACGATTTCCAAAAATTTATAAAGAGAGAGTAGACAAGGAGGACATAAATTGCATCGAAACAGTGGGTTAATTAAACATAACTTATTTGATCTATAAATAATGACGTGGAATATGCTATTTGAATTAAAATAAAATTGTTAAATTTCTGTAATCTGTCTTTTTTTTACATGTTTATTTTTAAAACTGTGAACATTTAATGTGTGGTGTTCAAATAAATATGTTGCCTCCCCGGCAGCCTGGATGTCATTGCAGCATTTTCGGTCTAACAGTTTTTCTGACGAGACGAGAGTTCCTGTTCCGATTCCACTAAAGACATTCTCTCAAGTATGTTGATACACATTAAGGGATTCTGCCCTTCATGTGCTTCCGTGGTGTGGACATTAGGAGAGAGGTCTCTATTCTATGGGGTGTCTTTCTCGTCTCTTGAGTTCCCGTTGGCGTGGTGTGGATGTTAGCCTTTCAGCCTCAAGTGATTTAATTTTCCTTAGCTCGTGGTAGGCCGCGGTAGCCTAGTGGTCAAGGTCGTGGACTAGAGGTCAGCGATTTTCGTTCAGTCGCGGGTTTGATCCTTGGCTTCCAAAGACCCGCCGTGTAGCCGGGGCTGATGCACGTTAAATCTATTCGGGGCCCAAAGTCCTCCCGTTGGCGTGGTGTGGATGTTAGGAGAGGGGGGTGCCAGCTCAGTTGTCGTCTTCGTCACTTGACCGTGGTTCAAAATTACGAGGTCCGTCGCCAATAGCCCTCGTGTTGCTTCTAGTGCGACGTTAATAAAAACTAAACTAAACCTCGTCTTTTGAGCGAAGTCCACTTCCTATTGCATTCCTGTCGCTTAATGGCGTTGCGTGATGGGAAGGAACAGGGATGATTTATTGATAAGTTTTATTAGCGTCGCACACGAAGCAAGAGGAAGGTTATTCACGACGAACCTCAATATTTTGAACGTCGAACATAGGACAAGAACCTGAGCTGGCACCTTGTTCTGAATTTTTGGTGCAGCATAACCTACTTTGGATCTTGTGCCATTAAATCCTACAATCACTCTTTCACTCACCGTTCTGAATTTTTGTACCACACCGTAAGGTGGAATTTGTGCTTATCAGATTTGACCCTATTGGATACCGGGAATGACAGAATAGTCCCACTATAGCTCATGCATGTCTTTAGAGGCGACTGAAACAGGTACCCAGCGTCTGATATATAGCCGTGCATCCTACCCCTGGGTATCATATCAGGGGACCTCAGAGATTTGCCTTCCTTAGGTAAGCACGGACATCATGGTCCCGAGGTACCGTAATGAACTTTTCTTTCCTATGTTGTTTACTGTATTTGGGAAACACAGGTGAGTCACCCCTTGGGTATCCTTCTCTATCTTCGGCTATCCTTCTTGCCAAGCAATTTGTGTCTTTTTCAATTTTTTCACGTCTAGACCACGGTTGAATCTTGTTTGGCCCAGAACAGCCATATATGGTTCTTGTGCCAATAAATTTTCCATTCATTCACTCACGCCTCGACATTTTTAACGTGTACCATCCCGGCTACAAAATGTGTATTTATTGTAAATAGCAGTAAATCGAAGTCTGTATATGAAAGCAATAAATAAGATGCTTTCTTATGGGATTTATGATTTCTTGAAATGTAAGAAATATAACTGAAAAAAGTGTCAGGAAATATGTTGTATCATTTTTGTGGCTTCACAATTTCATTTATAACGCAGACGAATAATACAGAAAAAGCTGCAGTAAAAATAATTATGGATTGATTTATTAAATCTAGCATGAATTATAGAACTTAAATGGTAAAATTGTTTCATTCATTTATCTGGAGAAATCATAGTTTTTTTTTCATTCAGTTGAAAAAATATTTCATTCAATACTTACTTTCCTACATTTAAACGTAGATGATATAGCATACTGGTTTTACTATTGTTTTGACCCATGTTTTTGATGATGCAATCCCTAATTTATTTATAAAATTGAAAATTTCTTTAAGAAAAAAAAACCTTTTAATGCGGAAAACTTTACAATCAATATGCCCTCCAATATTCGCAGTATTCCAAAGAAATATTTCTGTTTTCTTGAAAAAGTGTTTCTGAATCCTATTGATGGTAGCATAAAAGTAGTAACGTATTGGACATTTTTCAATTTATTTGGTGGCACCGACTTCAAAGCATATGGTAATGAATTCATATTCATTCCAATTTCATCTTATTCATATTGACTAAGTTCTTAATGAAGAGATTTGACTCTAACAATTCTCTCTTATTTGAGGTTAAATTAAACAGTAAAAAGATATTTTCACTTTAAAAAGCAAATAGATTGAAATACACATCGCACAATGATAAATGCACACTGAAAAAAAAAGTATTTTTAATGATTGCTTATTTTTTTCTATAACATAAAGATCGGATTGATGATTAAAATCGACAAGCATGATTGAATTAAAATCGACAGTTTATTTCATGATTTTATCTTAACGGTTCACCCGAAATTTCTGGCGCAGCATAGCCTACTGTGGCTCTTGCGCCATTAAAATCCACAGTCACTCACTCACCCGAAATTTCACATTGAACGAATTTTTAATTTAATGTGTAGCAAGTTTTCTTTTAAACTTCTTTTTCCATTTAACTACTATTTTTGAAGAAATTTACAAGATGCGGATTCAATCCTTGGCTGCCAAAGACCCTCCGTGTAGCTAGGGCTGATGCACGTTAAATCTGCTCGGGGCCAAAATTCCTTCCGTTGGCGTGGTTAGAAAGTTAGGAGAGTTGGGGCCTGCTCAGATGTCGTCCTCGTCACTTGACCGAGGTTCAAATATAAGAGATACACCACCATTAGCCCTCGAGTTGCCTCGAATGCTACGTAAATAAACTAAACAGAAATAAACTCCACATAAATAGTAACACATCGATCAATAACTCCCGAGACTAACCCAGAGATGGCGCTCGTAGTAAACCAGTAACCAGGTCTTTCTAGAGTACTAACCTTTGCTTGAAACGTGTCAAAATTTTAAGTCGATCGGACCAGGAAAAAGGTTTTTTGAAGTGAAGTGAAAGAGGTTTTTTCCAAGTGGGTGCCGCGATTGTTTTCGATGGAACAAAAACAGCAACGATTCGATGATTCAGAAAGCTGTTTATCGCTATTTACTTGCAACAAAAAAGATTTCTTGCGAAAAAAAAAAAAAAAAAA
>BMAW01033630.1:0-10573 GCA_019974015.1 Nephila pilipes | reverse complement strand
ACATATAAATATTAACTGAGCATATTTAATTCGTTGTAAAATTTGAGCTTGCTTTTCATATTTCTGACATTTCCAACTCTAAACTTATTTTATTATTCTGAGGGACATTTATATTACAACATTTAAATAATGAAAGTTCCATAAGTATTATGGTATAAGTTAAAATAAGTTGCAGATCACAATCCTCAAGTAACTGAATTCAAAGGGATGGAAAAATCAACTGTTTTACATTGAGATAGAAAAATCAATATTTTTTTTTTTTTTTTAATTTTTTTTTTTTTTTTTTTTTTTTTTTTTTTGTATCTGTGTATGACAGTTTCTACTTAACCCGAAGGAAGGAATGGAAAAATTCAGACGTCAATGGAATCTAAGAATTAAATTGATCCTTTAAAGAGAATTTAAAGCACAGTTTATTTCGGGTACCTAAGGGTAGTACGTACAGTACTAATAATGCAGTTAATTTGTGGTTTCATTGTTAATTTCAAAGTTAGACAAAGGACGACTTTAGAACCTTAAAAAGGAAGTAATGAAGAAACTATAATAATATATCGAATAGGATTTGTCCAATAACCTTTCAGGAGAATGAAGTTATCATTTCCTCGGTGGCTTCCCTGGACAGTCGTTAATTAGATGTAAGTTTTCGCACTTTTTGGGGATAGCTTGATAATCTAAGAAGTGTGATGTAAATTTTGATTCCGTTAGATTTTTAAAAATGCTTTTGTAACACATCATTCATTTTCTCAAATTTTTGATGGTTCGTACACGAATAACTATAACTATCTTAGGCATTGATGGCTATTTTCCTCTTTAAAGGATGTAATATCTGCCTGCAATATATATATATATATATATATATATATATATATATATATATATATAAATGTTGTGTGCGTGCGTGTGAGAGAGAGATTTGAAAAAGGTTTCAAAAAGATTTTTTGAAAAGTCATACAAAGAGAAAATAATACACTGCATGATGTAACAAGCTTTAGAGAGTCAAGCTGAGTTACTTTAAAATTACAGGTCTAAGTAACCTATCAATAATATATATGAGTTTTGTTAAAAATAGTTTTGAACCAAAAATGTAAATGGAAAAAAATCCTGAAAAATAAATAAAAATGTTTTAATAAAAAAGAAAAAGAAACGAAAAGACAACTCACAAATTTGTAAGAACAAAAACTTTTTAAAAAAAAACTGTTTAAAATTATTAAAAATAAATTCAAAAAAAAAATCAAAAATATTCAAATATAACTTTCAATGCGTATTGAAATTATAAACATGGAAAGCAAAATAATGAATACTAATTTAAAAATTTACAAAATAGCAAAAAAATTAATTTTATAAAAATATTTACTTATATATAAATAATCAAAAAATTATTATACGAATACTTGAAAAAACATAAAAAAGGAGCAAAAATTACCAGGTAACAAACACCATACTACCTTTCTACGAGATCAAAAACAATTTTTAAATGTTGCCAAAATGCCAACACTAAATTCTAGAAAGAAAATTTTTTAAACGTTGCTAGAATGCCAACACTAAACTCTATAAAGTACCCTTCAATAGTCAAAAGCCAGCACAACTTACAAGGAATATTGAATTTAAAATTTACATTTTAAAACGTATACAAAATCAGAAAAACTAAAGGACGAAAATAATTAAAAGTGAAATTTAAAAATGCTGGAAAATCAAAATAAATCAATTTCATCTATCAAACTATTTCATTACTAAATCTAAAAAGAAATTTTTTAGAAAAAAAGAATATAAATGATAAAATTAAATAAAACAAGAAATTTAAATAAAAAATCAAATTTACTTAATTAAATTAAGAAATCAAGGGATTTTTTTAAATTAAAAAATAAAGAAATTAAGAATTAAATTTTATTAAGAAATACAAAAAATTAAAAAAAATAATAAAGAATTAAGAGAAATAAAATGCGGCCGTTTTTCGGCGATTTCATCCTTCAAACGGTCCAATAACGCTATGTAATAGTCGCTGTTGATCGTCCTTTTTTTTCTTCAAGGTAGTCAATGAAAATTATTCCATGCGCTTCCCAAAATACAGACGCCATAACCTTGCCAGCCGACTAATGCCTTTTCCCGCGCTTTGGAGCGGGTTCATCGTCTGCATTCCACTCGGATGACTGTCGATTGGACTTCGGAGTGAAATGATGGAGCCATGTTTCATCCATTGTCACAAATCCATGCAAAAACTCGGGTTTATTACGCTTGATCATCAACTCGAATCATCAACTCGTCGTTGTTTTTGGTCAAAAGTGAGCTCGCGCGGCACCCACTTCGCATAGAGCTTTCTCATACCCAAATATTCGTGAATGATATGATGTATATGTTCAGTTGATATCTTTAGAGTGTCTGCTATTTCATTCAATTTTAATTTACTGTCACTCAAAATCATTTTGTGGATTTTTTTAATGTTTTCGTCTTTAACAACCTCTTTTGGGCGTCCACTGCGTTCACCCTCTTCGGTGCTCATTTCACCACGTCTAAACTTAGCATACCAATCCTTGATGATTGATTTTCCTGGGACAGTGTCCGGAAACTCGGCATCAAGTCAAGTTTTTGCTTCAACTGTGTTTTTTCCCTTCAAAAGCAATATTTTATCAACACGCGAAATTCCTTTTTATTCATTTTTTTCACAATAACAAAAGTTGCTTCACTCAAAATGCTAAAATTCACAAACTAATGATCCAACAACTGTCAAATTTAATGCACGCATCTTTTGAGGGTTAGAACTAACTAAAAAACATATGGATTTAATTCTAGTAGCGGCATCTATGTGTCAGGCCGGGGACTTTTCCATTGATCTGTTATGTATATATATATATATGTGTGTGTGTGTGTGAATGTTTGTCAGACTTTTATTCTTATCTGCACAGTTAATCTAATTTTTAGGCTGTCTTCTGTAGTGTGGAAAGATCCATATGCATATTCCCACCAAAAAGAAAAGTATCAACTTATTTTTCTTGGTATTTTAACTCCATCTACTTTTCCTCTATTTTTCTATGTTTTTAGGCATATTCAACGTTATTTTCCAAATGTGTTCTGCTTAAAAGTTGTTCCTTTTAATGACATCCTTAACGTAGTTTTAATTTTTAAAATATTTTAAGAAGAACGGATCTCCATTAGTTTTTCTTACTAAGCCAAATATATTAGAAGAAAAGAAAAGTTTGTATTAGGGGAAGGGAGGTCTTAGTACAAAGATGGAGGGGCCAATATGCCGGAAATTAGGTACTTAAAAACTGTGGATCATGATTGTGTACTTCTCGAAATACGTATTAAGACACTTAAAATTCAATGCTGAACACAATAAAATTCAATGCTTCTTACAATTTATACGTGTTGTTATTATTTGAAGATCGGTTTTTATTCTTATTAGCAAAATTATAATACTTGCCTAATTAATCATCACAAAATAAATTTTTACATAGAAAAGTACTTTTTAGTTTTAAAAATGTGGTTTATGTGTTCTGTTTACGTTTCAGCAGCATGATCATTTAATCAATATAAAAAATTGGAATTGATAAAATTACTGCATGAACAAATATGCGAATTCATTGATAGTATTAGAAATAATGAAAACCCTGGAAGTCATTTTACAAGCTGTGATCAGAATGTACGGATTTGAAAATGTATTCATCTTTGCTTGAATAGAAACATTTATTCTTCTTTATGAAGAAGCCTTTCAGATGGCTCAATCATATTTTTCTTTATAGTTTACACATATAATTATTTATCACTTGTATGGCTATATTACTCTTTATAGTTGGTAAATTACATCAATTAATTATCTTTTTACGGCAATACTTTGATCAGCATAGCTTTATTTAAAACCTATTTTTGAACCACAAAATGAATTTGTAAATTTAATAAATTCTTAGACTTTTTAGCTTATATCTCCTTGGATGTGGACATTAAAAATATCTTATGTTTGTAAGCTGGAATGTTGAGGGTTTAGATTCACACATGCGAAAAACTGATATTTCAGCTTGTGATAAATTTTATTCAGAAGTTTAAATATATCTATCTCATAAGATTTTTATATCAAAGTATTTTAATATTTGATCTCAAGTTCTGTCAATAGCAAGCGTACTTTTTTTCAAGTGGTTTCTAACACATAAAAGTTTGTCCACCATTAATGTAGAAAAATTATATATATATATATATATATATAGGAATATTTTTTCATACGTTGTTTTTTCTCAATTATAGGTTCTAATTTTAACTCATTAAAAGTATGGTATAGGTAAGAATAGTTCCTCCCAACGCAAGAAGTGTACTCCTGTAGAAATATATAATGTTGCAAGCAGACAGAACAAAATCTGATGTATCAATCGGATTAGTTTGAAAATGAATATCACCGACTATGTTCTCAGAAAATAGAATTTGATTACGTTTTCTCCTGAAGGTTTCTTCAATTTTTCTGCTTCAATTGGCAAACTACCTGCTTTCCACAAAATAGCCACCAAGCCACAAAATGAGTTAATGAGTAATAAGATCCATACCAATTGCATATTGGAATTTAGGTCAGGTTTGAAAACAACAATGGATGCAAGAACAGTAATGCAGGTACAGAAATGAGCCACAAACATAAGAAAAGAAGGTAAGGAGAACACTTTTTGGGTACAATGTAAGGCGTCTTCTACTCTTGACATACTTCTGGGGATACTTACCTGTTTATCAATCGTAAATTCTTGAAATAGGCAGACATCAATCTCATTTCTGAAATGAATTATTATATCACAAATGCGCTGATATATGAAGCAATACAAGTAAGCTATTAAATTGATAAATGTCGGATATATAAAAACATTAAGGAATATTCTTAAACAAGTAATTATAAAGTAAATGGCAACATTTATTTTTATGCCATAAATGTCCCATTCTGTGGATGAATCGTTAATGGTGAGCATCAGTACTGATGAAATAATAGGTGTACAGCAAATAAATGACAAAAGTAGTATTTGAGGCTTTGTTAAGGTTAATGAGTGGTTCTTCTGTAGAATTTTCAACAAAGCTGTCACATTCCTTCTTTTTCGTCTCAAAGCATACCAAATGATAGCGCTTACATAGAAACAATTGAGATGCATGAACGACACTCTAAAAATGAAGTCATTAATTTTGAAACTGATTCTTTTCAGACTCGTTATGGTATTGTCCACATTCACTAAAAGAAGTAAAAATAGAAATAAACGAATGAGAGTTTTAGTTAGAAGAGTTCTGTTGGTATCTTCTATAATGTCCATCCAAGAAAGGAACCGCCAAATAAAAGTTTGTCCATGTTCGCATTCCTTGAAACGCTTGGAACTCATATGATTGTACTCTGATTGAATTCTGTTCCCATTCCGAAAATCTGGCTTCTCCCTTTTTGAAATCGGAACAATCACTTTTTTCGCTTTCAATAAACTGTGGATCATGTCATTTAATATTCTTTGTGAAATATACATTATAATATCACATTTCAATACCTATTTATCATTTTCGAATTATAGAAACAGTTGTTCAATGGACACTTTTTCTAAGAATTTCTAATTAGACTTCATGAAAATGCATACCACAGATTTGTGAGGCTGATTGTTTTTATCAGAATTTTAGAAATTGTTTAGCAATATATGCAAATGACTGGGTATAAGCACGGAAGGTTGATCCGTGTAAGCAGCATTGATATTTAACTCTCATTCCTTCTATCATATTTTAAAGAAAAATGCTTTGCTTGCTTCAAAGAGAGATAAATTAATAATATAGAAAAATCGAAAGAAAAAAATTTCTATGAGAAGTTACAAAACCATAATAAGGTTATTAGAGATAAAAAAAAAACAATTACAACAAAGTTTCCATATTCGTAAATAGGTTGATTATTGATTGGAAACTATTCAAAATAATATTGGAAATGTAGTTTCAAACAACTTATATTTTAGTTTAGTTTTCACAACAATGAATCGATTTTTTGTTATCATCTGCCTCAAAATGGTTTATTGTTCATTTTTAAAAGAAAATCGATATGTGTCATCATAAAAGATTCGAAATCGTTAAAAGTAATCATCTTTACCTTTTCAGATGAAAATGAAAGTTCCTCATTTTCAAATTTTTTTTCAGAAATCTATTGTTTAGATATAACATAGAGATCTACTATATGTGATCCTGTCTTTTTGTTGAGCAATAAGTTTCCTTACATTCAAAATGGTACTGGATGTTCTCTTTGGTATCTCACACGGCCCTTTTTATTGGACCACCAAAAATGTTAAAAATGTCACAAAAGATAAAGCATATAAATTCATTAATAAATTATATTGTCTTTTACACGATCTTCGAAAAATAACATGTACACAGAATAACCACCTTCAGACAGCTTGACTGTCGTTATATTATTATATTATCTGCCGCAGACTTAAGAAATTGTGTCCCTCTAATGAACAGAAAATCAGGGATAATAAATAGTCCCTATCAGTTCAAAGTATAAGTACTTATGTATACTTAATAACACGCTAAGCTTTTATTAAAAAAATAATTCTAAATTTACAAAATCAATCTACCTATATTTGTATTATAGGGGTTTGTCTACAAACTTGGAAGAGATACTATATAAATGTTTACACACAATTTTTGACAGGACATACTTAAAAATTTCCAAACAAAACTACATTTAAATTTCATTATACAATCAGTGTTGCGAATGACAGCACTTCGCCTACCAATCAGGAGCAGCTCGGACTGACATCAGATGTTGACGTTCTAATTTCCTTCTTATATCTTGTAACCGTCATGAATGTAGTGTGTTGTAGTGTTTGGTGTGTTTTAAATGTTTTGTTATGTGTCACATCTTGTTTTATTCCGTACACATTTAATTAATCTGTCGAGATCCGAATTCGGGCAGATGTCACCCCTAATTTAATATTGTGAACTATTCAGTCACGGAGCGTAACTCTACATAATTTCTGGCGCCCAATATGGGGCACGATTTCGACAGCCTGCTGATTGTTTTGAGCCTGAAATGGATATGACCCAGCTAAAAACACAATGAAAATCGCTTCGCATATCATTTACTGCTTTACTGTCTATGAGAAAAAAATTGATCCTGGGCTTACGAAAAAATTCCGGATGTCAAGCAACTTTCGATTTTGATAAGACAGGTTTACGCTCATGAAAATATGCCAAAGAGATATTACGGACCTTATTTTGAAAGGTGATAATGCCGAAAACTGTTTACAAAGATTATTTCCAGTCACCTGAGATTTACGAAAATTGAGCTAAAAAGATTCAATGGTGATTCAAAACAGTGCTTGGCATTTTGGAGCTAATTTTCAAAGCTTCACGAAGATGGATGTTTATCGGACGACGATAAATTTCAGTATTTATTGGAAGATGGAAGTTGATAGGACGATGATAAATTTTAGTATTTACTGAAAGCGGTAGAGCCGATTTCAAAAGTGGCGAAGATAATTGAAAGCTTTCCGGACACCGCGTATAATTATCCGAAAGTGATCAAACACATAAAGGAACGATTCGGAAAAGAAAATCTGCTAGTCTAAATTTATGTGCGAAATTTGTTGTCATTGGTGTTGAAGAACGGAATCACAAAGGACGAAGGAAAACAGATTTGTCTTGTACGACGTTTAGAAGGAAAGCTCAGGTCTCTGGAAAGTTTAGGAAAGACACAGGTGAAAAGCGGAGATTTTCTTACACCACTTGTTGAATCTTGCTTTCACGAAGAAATTTTAAGAAAGAAATCGAAACTTAAAGGGAATTAATGAGGAAGAACATTCGTTAGAAAATTTGATGTTCTTTTTGAAACAAGAAGTGCAGAGTGAATAGATAATTGCGCTCGCCCGCACCGGGTTTGGAGCGAATTCTACTTCAAAGAAACAAGATCGGGAGGATAAAATGTGCGCAAGTCCAACTACTGCATCATTGGTAAGCACAAACAATAGTAATACATAAGTAAACGAAATTTATTGTGTGCCTTATATAATAAAAAAATATCCTTCCAATGACTATTTAAAAGCCAGTAGAATGTCATTGGATATAAAGAAAAATGTTTGTTGAAGAACAGAGCGTCGCGAGCTCTCAATTATTTTGTATAGTTTACTATACAAAAGTTATTATTTTGTATAGTTTACTATACTATATATAGTTTTTGTATAGTTACATTAGGAATACATAGGTAAACGAAATTTACTGTGTATCTTATATGATAAGAAAACATCCTTCCAAGAACTATTTAGGAACTAGAAGAATGTCATTGGATGTAAAGAAAAATGTTTGTTGAAGAACAGAGTGTGCTCAGTTATTTTTGTATAGTTTATTAAACTGCGATTGGCAACGCCAGTCGAATTCGGAGAAAAAAATAGAACTTGAGAACATGGTGATGCAGCGAATGCGTCGAATTCGAACTGCTATCTAGAAAGATAATTCACCCCACCTTCTGATTTGAACTATTTGTGTGTGTGTGTGTGTCCAAGTCATTAATAAACTGTAGAAAAATATTGAAGCTCTCCCAATCCTTCCAATGAAAACCTTTTAGACAGGACACGGAGCGTGTTTTTCATATTTCTCTGTCCAACACTTTTCCAAGCTCTGTAAAGCAAAACATTCTTGCTGATTTTGTTCCAAGACGCACCTTATTTAATGTGTGGTCATTTTAAAGAAAGTGGTAAATCTGATATACTTGAAACTAATCCATTGTCTAATAGTTGCATTAAGTATAACGTTACTCTAATGTCATTAATTCTAAAAGTAAAGATGAGTAACAGAGCAAAAACTTTCCGAGCTCTCATCGATAGAGATTCTCAGTATTCTTATATATCTAAATATGCAATTGAGAATCGAGAAATTGAGCATTAAATCAAATACCGAAATAAAAATGCAGCACATGTTATTTGGAGGTCAGATACGTAGAGTCAGATGCAACATGTTTACGAATTATTTATTAGTTCCTTAGATAAGTCATTCTCCTTACCCGTCAAGGTTTATTCACAAAAAAAAAAAGATTTGTAGCAATGAGTCAAAAATTAGTTGTTCATCCATTAAAAGTGAATTAAATGAAAAAGGGATTATTTTGTCAAATTTGGGAACAGATGATTATGAAATAAATTTGTTATTAGGAGCATATGTTGTTGGATTGTTTTTGGATAAATCGATGAAACTGGAATCGGGTTAACTTTTGTTTCAGACGCGTCTGGGATTCGAAATCTCTAGAATATGTGATACCGGGTGTGATACTGTTTTGAATGTTATTTCCTTATCGTCTATTGATGAGTTGTGGAATATCGAAAACATTGAGGTTTATGGCCGTAGTCAAGGTTGAGTGAAATTAATGTGAGCATTTAAAAGTGCTGCAGGATTTTAAAAGTAATATGAAAGTTCTGCCGGACGGTAGATACGAACTTAAAATCAATATAAATAAGCTGTCTTCTAATAAAGAAATGAAATGGAAACGGCATAAAAAATGTGCGAACACGCACAACAGGATGGACTACTAGACGATTATAAAGCTGTTTTTAAGGAATGGGAGGAATTAAAAAATAATAGAAAAAATCGATTACGAAAGCGAAACTTCTCATATTTTGCCACTTTAACCGGTTGTGAAAAGCGATGGTGTCACTACCAATATAAAGGCAGCTTTTGATGGTTCGGCTCGAGAAACTGGAATGAATTCATTCAATGACTTTTCTTCAACTCGGAATTGGCCCTAAACATAGAAAGTTTTTGAAATTCTATTACCCTACAGGAACTGAGCAGGTTGTATATCGACATTGTAGAGTGGTCTTTAGGGTGTCATCGAATTCTTTTCTGTTAGCTGCAACACTTTCGCATTTGCTCGAACGTGCACCAGCTGAGGATTCTGGAATAGCCGATAAACTGAAGCTTTCGTTTTATGTGGACAACTGTGTTGTGGAAGTAAATGATGTCCAGAACACAAGAAGAATTTATATTGAAAGGTGGGACAACTTTATTTTCAGGTTGCTTTAATTTTCAAAATTGGGAAAGCAACGTGTAATGTAAATACATATCTAACACTACAGGGACAACGAAAGTTTTGGGAATTTTGTGGGATCTTGATAGAAATGTTTTAAAATGTGATGTTTGTGTGGAAGATTTAAAATTTGATAGAAATGTTACAAAGAGATTTATTTTAGCAGCTGTACAGAAAATATTTGATCCACTTGGAATTTTAACTTCTGCAATTCTGCCACCTAAAATACTGTTGCAGATTACATGGGATTCAACTTTGCCTGGCGTTTGTGGAACCATTTTTAAAATGGTGAAAGGAAGTAAATGGACATGTTGATATAGAAATTCGTGTTATTTTGATCATATGTACGTTTTTGTTGATGCCTATAAAGAAACTTATACAACTTGTTGCATTTCTTAGATGAGTCACTTCCCCCGGTGTATAGGTCATACTTGTCAGAGCAAAATCAAGAGTGGCTTCTTTAAAACAGGTGACTATACCAGGTTAGCGCTTATGGTGTGCTGCATAGGTTCCAGACTAGCACATGCGGTGCCTTAAGCATTTGACATTACGAAAATGGAAATAATTATTTGGAACGATTCT
>BMAW01033625.1:425586-476616 GCA_019974015.1 Nephila pilipes | reverse complement strand
AAATATTGTTGATTTGAAACTAGAATAAAGAAAATGTAATAAAATTATTTAAAAAACATTGAGAATAACATTTTGCAAAATCCTTATCAAATATGATATCTGATGAAATTTTTAAGAAAAATTACGAAGAATAAAGAAAGCAGATAATAATAAAAGTGTTGTAACCGTCGTTCTTATGCCATAACTGCTTTAACGCAAAATAATTGAAGATACATCTCGGGGTAAATCACTATATTTTTAATGACATAAAACATCACAGTTACAAAGACGGAATTACAACAATTACCAGTAAAATTTTGGAGGATTTAAGTTTATCACAAGTAAACTTCAGCATAGTCCAGGGTTGGACAGCAACAGGAGACCTTACTCCACGAAATCCCAACTCTCTCTGGCGAAAATACTAGATAGCATAGCCACACCCTAACCTTGAGAATTATTCTCGTCATGTGGCGCCATCTACAGTCTCGTTTTGAAATTAGTGTGTTACAGTGTTAAACTATCTTAATACGAGTGTCGTTCAATAAGTCCTTGAAAAATCCTAAAGATGGTACTCATAACATCGAAAATGGTTTGTTTTAGTAAGAATCATGTCTCACAAGACAACTGTCTAAGTCTCAGTTACTCGTATTCGTGATTATGATGCCTTTCATACCTCAAAAATTCTTCGTCATAACTTTTCAGGTAATTGAACCGTCTTTAATTTTTTTTTTTTTTTTTTTTTTTGGAAAAGTTCACTGGAAGCAACCTAACGTTTTGATTTCTGCTTGGTTTCCGGTGTATAACGATTACACCCAGGTCTCATCCATGGAGACAACTCGACTCAAAATGACGTCGACAACTCACCGCGGTAAAAATCAAATTTTGATTTGGTAGCAAATGACTACCAAATCAAAAACATCTTATGAATCAATGTCAAATTTGTTTCGGTTCCGTTCAACAGAGGGCTGCACCCAATGGTAACACCAACTTATCTTAATGATGTCATCTATCTGCAAATACAAGTACTTTTGAGCTTCCTTCACAAAAAATTTTGAGAAACGTAAAGCTATTTATAAAATTTTACAATTCATGTGTAATTCTATTTTTGGAATTAATTTAAGGAATAAAAAACAAGAAAGAAATGGGCTATAGTGTATTTCTTCTAAAACGCCTCAAAATTACATCTGGTAAGTGCATTGATTTTGTTTCATTGAAATCAACCTTTCATGTAAAATTAGTTTTTCATTTTTTCCAATTATATTTGCATATATGAAGAGTTATTTAACAAAAGTAACAGTTACTACTGAACTATAATAATAAAGTAAATAAGAGAGAGAAAAATAAAATCTCACTTATAAAAATCCAGTCTATGTTTTTCGATATTATTCTCACAAATTGGATAAGTTCAACGTCTTTCCCTTATGATTAAATATCACGATTTTAAAACTTTAATAATAATTACCAACTGCTTCAAATTCTAATTTCTATAAACAAAATTGAATATTAGTAAGTATCCTTTTGAGACTGTGTATGACATATCTCCTCCTGTCTAGAGCATAAAATCTCTTCAACATTTTAATTTTTTTAATGACATTTAAAATAGTCTTCTAACTACATTGTAGTACAGTTTAAAAAAAGAAAAACAAACTCGAAAAGGGTGTAAAAATATTTTTAAAGTTCAATAAATATGAATTATATAATAGTATTTAGAAATTTTCTTATGTAGCAGAACTCGAAATTGATGTAAAGAATTAATTTTTTAGAATATAATCAATACAAAATATATAATTGTATTTAGAACTTTTTTTTTAATGTAGAGATTGTATTTTCTTAAAATACAATCAACATAAACGATTCATTAAAACTTTTTTTCTAGTGGAGGTTGAAACAATGTAATAATTTTCTTAATGCAATCATTATAAAAATAATAATTGTATTTAGAAGTTTTTTTTTATGAAGCGGATGAATAAAAGCCAAATAACGTTATTTCTAAGACAAATTTATACGTCATCGTATGTAACGTACTTACAGTTAGGCAACTATCTCATATGTATGTTACCCGCTCAGTAAGACGATTTTTGCACACTTCAAAAAAATCTTCAACCCCTATACTAAAGTTTTCCAGCACAGCATAAGTTGTTTATGATTCTTTACAGACATCAACAAAACAGTGCACCTGAGTAATATCGTTAATTTCAAAATAACACTGAATTTTTATATCTAAAGTCTATCTACTTTTCACCCCACCACCTTAAAAAGGATTTCACAACATTGTTTAGCAAAGGTGAAGTTCATTTTAATTATAATTTCCAAGTATTCTGCAATTAGGCATATTATATGGAATTTCAGGTGCAGAGTTGCAGATCATAAAATGCCAAGTGGGTCAAAAAGTTCTGTACAGCTACTAAAATAAATATTTTTTGCTATATTGCAATTAGATTTCAAATCTTCCAAGTAAACAGTACATTTTAAGGCATCTTTATCAAGATCACATAAAATTCGCAAAACGCACACACAACAACTCATTCGTTTTACCTATATACTCTTAGATATACATTTATATTCAACATTACTTTCCCAGTTTCGTAAATTAAAACAGCCTTGAGACATAATTGTTCTAGCCTTCAAGATAAATTTCTATTGCTGTCAATCATCATTATTTACTCCAGCAACACACTGTATTCCGCATAAATTGAAAGTTTTAATTTTTTAACTTTTTCAGAATTCTCACTGGTGCATGTTCGAGCAAGAGTGGAAATGCAGCAGATGACATACCTATCAATTGGTTTCATTATCGTCACTCTAGAAGTAACACGAGGGCTCTTGGTGACAGAATTCTAATTTTGAACCTCGGTCAAAAGGCGAAGATGACATCCGAGCTGGCATCTCCCTATCCTAACTTCCATACCACGTCAGGGAAGGGTTTTGAACTTCGATAGATTTAATGTGCATCATCCCCAGCTACATGGCGGGTCTTTAGTGGTATTAAGGCTCGAACCCACAACTCGATTAGCCGCGAGTCGGTGACCAGCATCAGGACCATGACCACTAGATTACTGCGGAAGCAAATAAAAATAAAGGACTCAATGACATATCAAAGACCACTCGACAATGTTGAAAAATAATTTGCCCATTTTCCGTAAGGCTGTCTTTAGCTGCTAGGAGTAAGTTTGGCTGCTATTGTGAGTTTCTTTAGTAATTATGCTAAAATAAGTTCATGATATGTTGATTACTTTTTTTAAGGATTTAAAAACGGAAAAAGAGGAAGATTTTTTAATTTTTAAGCAATCTGTGTCCAAAACTTTTATAATAAATGCCCCTTTTCCATAAATGGTAGATAGGCATAAACCCTGATAGAATATGTTCAGCCTTTTCAAAAGCCTCGTTCTGTTTGGGACGTTTCAAAAGGTACTTCTGGAAGATTTGAAAAAAAAAAAAAAAAAGGAAAAAAGAATAAAGGAATTTAAGTATTGATGAAAAAATTATTATGTTTATTTCTGTATTGATTATTTCGGGTGTGCTGGAGTTTTTTGGGGTGGGGTGGGGGAGGGACTCAGAAAGTGTGTTTCCACCTGATTTCATATCCCATCCCGTGGCTTCATCAGTTGAGGACCTTTGAGGATAGATGCGTGGGAATGCTCATGTATAAAATTTATATATGAATTTTGAGTTCTATTGGCGACTTCTTTTTTCCGCTTTAGCATAGAGAATCATGGGCAGTTTTACCAGGAACCGATATGTGCATCTCAGCAATTGACGCAGACTGGGTTTATGATCTTGTTTTTAATTTTTTAGTCTTCAAGGCATTCCCTCATTTAAGACATCTTGTTTTCCAGCTGAAATTTATCAACGAGGGATTGATGAGAGACACTGTGACAGTCCAGATCTGCTTTTAAGCAAATCTACTATAATCGACAAGCAAAGAAGATTGTTAATTTCCAGTTGAAGAAAAGCTTCCCCAAAAGCTTTTTCAATATCCGTAGAAATTCCTGTGGAATAACTTCTGAACCTATCAATAATGTCCGGTACTTTGATTTTATTTACATTTGCTCAATAGCCAATCAAAGAGAACTCTGCTTATCATCCGATCAGGGACGACTTACGCCCTATTTTAAAAATATAAATTGACTTTTATTAGAAAAGTTTTTAGAATTAAGAGCACATAAAACATCTAATTCATGGTATAAGAAAAATGTATACTCTCTAATATCATTGATTGATCAGTTTGATATCAATTATTATTACAAATTTGGTTCGGTAGCATAGCTTCAGTAGGCTTCATAGTGTATTAAAGGGGCCAATGTATTAGGTCATAAAATAAATGACTCCTTAAATCTAAAATTGTGTTATTTCATTATATTTTTAAGTCTAATTTGAATATTTTTGTACTTTTAAAAGATATGTTTGCTTTTGTTTTTATGTTGTGATGTTTTTTTTTTCTTCATACTTTTTAGTTTCAGAAAGGCGTTATTTGAAGATATTTAGTTAAAATTTTTTGGCATTCCTTCTTCCTCAGAAAGTAAAGCAAAACAAACCAGCCATATTTCGCTGCTACTCATTATCCTAAGATTTCGGTGTACAGCTGTTGATGTTTTTGAAACTGATTACTTCTTGATTTTTTGGGAAATTTCAGGTGTATTTTTAAGTTTTAGAAGAAATTACAACATTCTTATTTTCGTAGTTATTTTAACTTTTAATTAGTAATCTTCATTGTCTGAGATTGAATGTTATCACTCACCCACACATAACAATTTTCATTTAGTTTTGCTTTTTATTTTTACTTATATGTATGGAATATTACTGTTATTATTACTTTTTTTTAACTCATAATTAAAATTTCTTTCTTTCTTGTAGCTCTTCAAGTGGAAGACGTGCAGGTTTTGTAGGTTTTAATTTACAAAATTTTTAATACAGTTTTGGGGTTTCATTTTTTCATCGCTTATCATCATAATATTTTGATATCTAAAACAAAGTTCGTCTTTGAAAATGTCTAAACCACCTAATGAGAATCTTACGACCTACAAGCTGGTTGTTGTTGGAGATGGAGGTGTTGGAAAATCAGCGTTGACAATTCAGTTCTTTCAAAAAATGTTTGTAACCGATTATGATCCTACAATCGAAGATTCTTACATACAGCATACTGAAGTTGATGGGCAGTGGTGCATACTAGATGGTAAGTTTTGAATTCTAGAGTAGGAATTTCAATTCTTTTGGATGAAATGTTCTCTATTCATGTACATTTTAAAAAAATTGTTCTTAACTGTTCTCTGGCTCGATTGTTTTTAATATTCCTTAAATAATACTTCAAAGATGTTCTAATGAATTTAATACTATGTAATTATGTTCACATACATTTTATTACTTAACACATTTGTGGAAAAATCAAATTAGTTGAAAATTTTAAATAATCATGATTTGTATTAAATTAATATTAATTTGAGCATCAGTTTCCAAATTTATCTGCAGCTAATAAAAGTAAAGTGTCTGTGTAATATAAAAATCTGAGTAATTTTCGTTTATTTACCTTTTTAAAGTAAATTGCTGGAAAAAAGGATTTAAAATCATTTTTATACCTTAAAGTTTATTGTGAATTTAAGCAAAGGGTACCTAATTTTTTTTAAAAGTAATTTAAAATTCTGCTATTAATAATTTAATATACAAAGCATGTGTCCGATATTATGCTCTTACATTTAAAAGACAAAAATAATGTATATTAGTATGTTTGATTTTAGTTTGCTATATTTGCAAATTTTAAATACTATGTGCATGAATTTGTGTAATTATTTTCAATGGTTTTTTAAAGAAAATGACAAATAATAAAAGTACACATGAAATGCATTAAATAACTAAATTCATATTCTATTTTTATTCCAATTTCTAATACACAATAATATGTATAAAAATATTTCATGCAAAAATTCTTTGTAAATCATTATTATATTTATCCAAATTGAGGAAATGTTTAATAATATATATATCCATATAGATATATACATTCTGTAGCGAAACATCTACGAAAACAACTAATATATTATAAGCTCCCAAAGTACATGTTGACTGTGTAAAGTATTCTTTGGGAGAGATATAAGTGCACAAGCAAAATATGTATTATTGTTATGCACATTTTTTTCTTTTTAATTCTTAATAAAAATCTGAGAATTTTAAAATTTATTCATAAATATAAATGTAAGAATAGTAAACAAGTTAAATTAAAAATACAGTAATATAGAAAAATTTCAGTTTTGATTTCGCACGGATGTAGAAATTGATTACGAAATAGATTTAAATAATTGAAAAAGAATCGAAAAGCTTCCTGAAATGATTCATTTTTGTTTGGAATTCTTTCCCCTTAATCATTCTGATTCCAAACCAACAATTTGGGGAATGAGTTGAATATTTCAGGGAACTGAATATGAACTGAACTACTAATCAATCAGAACAGCAAAGAACAGGTTTCTGGCAAACCGCTGAGATTTTGGTATTCTTGTTCTTTTAGATAACTGTTTAAGAGAACAGGTTGTTCTTTTGATCCCCAACCTTAATGAGGGACATAAATGTATGTTTTTTGTTTCTAAGGTTTATCATTATTTTTGAGAAATTAATTGCATGGAGTGCATCAATGAGGAAAAATTTCTTCCTTTAAAAACTTCATCACATTGTTAATATTTTTAAAATAAATGAAATATTATAAATTGTTACATTTAAATTTTTTTTTGTAAAATGATTGGTTGAATTAATGCCTTAATGCATGGGATTTGATGTTTTTAATATCAATGGTAAAGTAATTTCTTAAAACTTAAAGCTGTTGCTTAATTATATGCATTTTTAGTTACTGCATTTTTCGATGTTGTTTGATTCATTTTCTGTTACATGGAGCAACAAAGACTATTATCCCTCTAGAAATATTCTTTTTAATTCATTAGATATCAAAGAATTTCATCTTCTGCAAGAATGCTTTGAATTAGTGATGTCTTTGTTGATTTTATTTTGATTTCTAATTTTCTTTTTTTTTATTTTTTTTATAGGATTTATGTTTAAAAAATATTCAAAAAGGTTTAACTATTTCAAATGTTTTTAGTGTACAATTTGATGCATAAAATTATTTTATAGTTAACATGTATATTATATAAAATATTCAAAAAATACTTGCTTGTTCATATTATATTGGTCATGTGAAACAAAATACCAAGTATTGCACTTATATATTTATGTATTAAAATTTTTTTATTGGAAATCAAACTTTATATTACTTTTTAGTACTGGATACTGCTGGCCAAGAAGAATTTAGTGCTATGAGAGAGCAATATATGCGAAAAGGAGATGGATTCTTACTTGTGTACTCTGTTACTGATAAACAGAGTTTTGAAAATATTCGTCATTTTCATACTCAAATTTTACGAGTTAAAGACAGGTACTTTATTTATTATAATATTATCAGTAAATTGTAATATTTTCTTAAATTGACATGGATGAGTCAAATCTAGTTGAAGATTTCATTAATTGCCATTCAAATTGTGTGTGTGAAAATGTACTTCAGTTAAATTCAATATACTACAATTTTTTTTTAAGATTTGATTTTGTTTTATGTTAATATGTATAAATAAAAAGACAACTTGTGTCAATTATATTTTTGTATTGGTACTTGATTTGTATGATTTTAAAGTAAAATAATTTTAAGCTCTTAGTTTTGATGAAAAAAATTAATAACTACATATTTAAAAAAAGAACTTTTAAAATAACTGAATTGGTTATATAAAAGTTAAATTTTGCATATTCATTGTCTTTGAATTATAATTTATTAAAAGTAACATGTGGTTTTTATGTGGTAATTAAATTTTTTCATCAAATGCACTCATCGTCAAAAAAAAAAAAAAAAAAAAACCCAGTAAAATGGCATCTAGAATAACTACAGGAAATTATTAAAAACTGAGCATGGGTATGACAAAATTTATTGGTCAAAGTATAAAATCTTTACAACTTTCATTAAGATGTTGGATTGCCATTATTTCTAATGCATTCTTCCATGGAATCAGATGCTGTTAATGGTGTCTTGACTCAGTTCAGTCTTATGCAGATTGAACTTTGGCATGTAGATCTTGCAAATTTTATGGTAGCAGTGGAGTCTCAACAGAATGATCTATTATACCCATGTGTTTTCAATTAACGACAGGTCTGGCAATGTCTGATATATTGTCTATTGCTGAGAGGTAAGCTCTTGAGGTGGCTGCAGGATGAACACAAGAATTGTCCTGCTGATATAGAGGACTGGAATGGGCATTCTCAAAAGGACTGTCCTCTGGTCGAAGGACTTCACTAATATACCTTTGGGTCTTTAAAGTTGTTCTAATGAAGACCAATGGTGGTTGGGCATCATATGAAATAGCACTCCATACCATTACACCCTGTTGTCTGGATGTTTGACACGGGGAAAAAATTCATTTATTAAGGTACAGACCAACACTGGTGTGATTATTATCCTCACCAAGACAAAAGTGAGTCTCATCATTTAAGATGACCTGAGGTGTCATTGACTATCTCCATTATAGTCTCCATGCAAGTAATCTAGAAGCATGCAGCCATCTTGAAGATAAAGCATTACTGTTACAGTTCACATAATGTCTGGAATTGTGGCAATTAATGTGCTTTGCTTTTGCCTGACAATTCTTCAATTTTCCCTACTTGTAGCTTTTTGAAAATCTACTTGTCACGAGTCAAAACTTCCTTGCACCCAATTCTGCCAACAATGTGAAACTAAAACATTTGCGTGATTGATATGATGCACAATGTTTCATAATGACCATCCGTCTTCATGCAGTTCTGTGACATGGCCCTTATCAAAGGTGTCCAACTCTTCAAATGGCTGTTGATTTCTTAAAAGCTTTCTGAACTTCTGAGTGATAAATTAAATCCTAACATATTAATCAGAATGCGAATTAGTGTTTAGGAGTAGTGCAGTAAGTCACGTGTTTGCTGGCATCATGAGTGTTGAGGAAGCTGAATCTTTAATTATTTACATATCTAACAGATACAAAACAATTTCTTAATTTGTGTTAATGTATTTTCTTTCTAGGTGAAAGTTTTTTTTTTTTTTTTTACCCCTTTACTATGAATTTATATACTTTTATATCCATGAAAGATGAAAAATTGTTTCTTTTGTGGATGTGCCAATTAGAAATTTGCTGTTAAGGATAAGACATTGTATGAAAAAGAAAAAGATATTTGATGCAAATAAAGTTTATGTGGGGAATAGGTTATATTATTAATTTATGAAAATATGCTGGAAGATTTTTTGATTTATGAATTGTGTGTAAAGTAATTAAAATTACTGAATTTTAAGTAATTAAAATTATTGATTAAATTTTTATTAGAATGTTTAAGCAATTCTAACAAATGTACTAAAAAGTGTAATAAATTATTTTAAAATTTTGCTTCTGTATTTGATTTGAATTATTAAATTCTTGACCTTATCATTTTATGCTTCAGTTTTGTTCAAGTTTGTATATTTTCTTTTAGAGATTCTTATCCCATGTTGCTTGTTGCTAATAAAGTTGATTTGGTGCATTTGCGAAAGGTATCTGAAGAGCAAGGAAAAGAATTGGCTGTTTGCTTAAAAGTATGTGCTCTTTTTTAACATAAACATCATTTAAGACATCTGAGAAATTTTATTTTTAACTGTTGTCTGATAGCGTGCTCAGCACTTAAACTGGTAATTATTATTCTAAATTTTCATGGAGTCTCATTAGAGAAGTATTCATAGTAATTGGTTTCCTCACTGGTCAAAACCAATGGTCAGTGAGGAATGTGTGGCTGAATTTATGTGTTGAAGTCCAATTTTACCAAAGTTACAATACAGGATATTTATATTAAATTCAGTAAGGTCTAAAATGGCTTGATTTGGTTGAGTAAGTTTGTAGCTTGCATTTTCCCATCATTAGTCTTCAGTAATTGTATTTGTTGAACTTCAGAATAAGGCTAATTCAAACCTACTAGTTGGAAATTGTCATTTCTAGTTAGTATGTAAGTTAAGTATGTATTGTAGAATTCAAAAGTGAATTTTATTCATTTTTTTGTTATTAATCTGTATTAAGTTCACAAATATGTAATATTTATTTTTATGTTGATTTTATGCATGCTAATATGTTTAATTTTCTACTTTACATTTTTGTGCATTGTAATTATTTATTATTGCATTGTAATTATTTATACTATTGTTTATACAAATATTGTTGTGGAATTTATTTCTAAAACTTTTTTCTTGCATAAAATGTAGTTGTAAATTAAAAATAATTGTTTCGATGATCTAATCTTCATTTTATTACAGTTCAGCTATGTAATCAGTAATTAATATGCCTTCCAATTTTTAGATACCATACATTGAAACTAGTGCTAAAGACCCTCCTTTGAATGTTGATGCAGCTTTTCATGAAGTTGTTAAGATAATACGGTACGTTATTATCCATCAAGTATCATACAGTAAATCTGACTTTGAGAGTTTTCAGCTCATTATTTATTTATTGTTTTAAAATTGGAAATGTAAGTTTATTATAAAAAAATTATGTTTGTGTTGTAATTATTATAAATTAGACATTTGAAATGAGATTTAAGTAAAATAACTTTTTGAAATTACAAGATTAGTTTACTACAAGAATTTACTATAGTTAATTTCTCAATTTATAGTATTACACCTAAAACCTTATTTCGTCTAATTTCTCTTAAATTTGAAAAGTTTTAAAAGTGATCAAAATAGTTTTTTCCAATTCATTTGTTTTTTTGTTTGGTAGCCAAAATAGATTTTTGAAATGAATCTTTAAATTTGTGAACTGTCAGTTTTTTAATGAATTATGTAGCATTTAACTGATCAATCATTTTCTGATTATCACTGTAGTGTTAAATGTATACATGTGTCACACAATGCATTTACAAATTTTAATTGCAATGTGCATTGTATGTATTGCAATAGTTTTTTTTCATTTATTATGTTATTTGTCAAATGCTCTTATAAATAATACAATTTAATATACTATTTTGATAGCAAATGATTATTATTTAATTGTCTAGATTATCACTTTGAAATGTAATACTGTAATTTTATACTCATTTTTAGAAATCAGCCACCTTTACAAGATAAAAGACGTCGGAGATTTTGGTTTCGAAGGGACAGTCGTTGTGTCATTATTTAATACTACATTATTTTGTTCAAAAATGTTTTGGAAAAAAATTGTATTTGTAATTTCACTGCAAATTATTAGAAGCTTGACTACAAATTTATGTACATTATGTTATGATAGTTGCTATTGGCTCATAACTTGATTCTTTCAATGATTTATTTAATGTTTTGAAATTTTTTTGTTTATGAAAATATCAGTAACAAATTTCTTAAGTTATTTTTACCCCTTAGAAAATTATCACATTTTATATTTCTCCTTTCCTCTTTTTGCATTAATCAAATATGCTAGATTTTAGTCGTGAACAATTTATAATTTCAGTACTAGCCATCTTTATTCTAGTAACATTTCTTTTGAAATTGTAATATAGGTTTTCCCCTCTTAATATGTGCAAATCTGTATATATTCTTAATGTGTTTTTATCTATTATATATTCTGTGTGAAAGTAAACTATTGATGTTATATATGTAGTATTGTTTTCTATGTCTCACTGCCTGCTTTATCAAGCATATTTTTACGCATAATATGAACTGTGAAAATATATTTATAAAGTGTTGAATTTAAATGTCTAGCTATGTTGATAAACTGGTTTTGATTTTTTATGACAAGTTATTTGTGAGAGAATATTACTTGATTTTTACCTGTAGCTTTTTTTTTTCTTTCTTTACTTTTTGCATTTAATAAGGTTTGTACCTTGATAAAGAGCTTACTTATACTCCTTTTCTGAAATTAATGCTATGAGATTCATCTGAGCACTGTATGTATAGTGTGCTAAATCATTAATGCAGAATGTTAATAAATGCCACTTTTGCTGCCAAAGAATTTTTAAATTTCCATGATATTCAATGTGTTCAGTTACATTAAAAACTTTGACTTGATAAACATTGTTTTGATTGTTATTTAGTTTTTAATGGAGCTCCTAGTATGAGTTATTTGGATGACGTATTTTTTAATATATTATTCTAGAGCTCTTAATTTATACTATACTAGTCTTTTTATTTTAAAGTGAGATATAATTTTTTAAAAATTATTGGATTTTAGTGTATTTAGAATTAAAAATGTACAAATTTTAGTAAATATTTAATGGATAAAGTTTATAGTTATAAACTTCATAAATTGTAAAAATCCAGTTTTACTTTGAATATAAAAAAAGTATAATTTTATTACATATTTAAAAATATGTGTATCCTTCATTGAATGTATTGATATACAATATGAATTTCTGAATGTGTAGACAATTTATAAAACTAATTTTTAAAATTATTAAAATTCTTATATTTTCAAGGAAATGTAACAAAATGTTTTTTTAATTGAACTTGAACCAAAAGTTCATGAATGTTTGCAGATAAGTTTATTAGTCTTTTGGGAAAATTAAAGTGTTATTTGAAATGCCTCAAGATTAATTTGTGCTTAAAATAAATGTAAGATTATAATTTAGAAATTAATTATTTAAAAATGTAGAAGAATTTATAAAATTTAAATTAGAATTAAAAAAAAATCTGAATGAATGGTGATTCTTTTTTTAACCTTTGTTTTATATGGAATGTTTCATACTATATATTTATATGTGAATTTTAAATACTGATGTTAAATTTTTGATTAATTATTTTGAAAAATTATGATAAATATGAAACAGAAAAGCTTATTATAGAAAGTTCCTTTTTCATTATAAATAATTGTATTAAAATATATATCTATTCTGAAGGAATGTTAATCTTTAATAATATACTAAAAGAGATTATTTATTTATAAGCTATTTATTTTATTTTTTCATATTTTGTTTTATGGCTATTTTAGAGTGTTTGTTTTCTGACCTAATGTTTTATGTAACCAGTTTGTATAAAATTTAAATAGGTTGTATTTTTTGTTGTGATGTATAAAATGTTTGTAAACAAATTTTAAAGGGATTTCAGAAATGCATGTGTTTTATTTTGTATATTTAAACACAGTGTCAAAATGAAATTTAAAATACTAAGCTTTTGAATCATATTCACAAAATATAGCAGGGAAAAGATTTAAATTTTAAAAAAATATATTTTAAATAATTAACTGATGCACTATTATGAATATTAAAATTAAGATTTCTGATATTGTTAAATGTTTCAAAGAATTTTTATAGTATAATTTTCTTTTGGATTAAGATTTTTTTTTATTTGATTATATGTATGAAATATATTAATGAACAAATAATTCAGAAAATTTTTTCTGTACCTGTATACATTTGTTAATGAAAATTGCTTTGAAATTAACTTTTTCTAAAATTTTAGTTTTAATTCCAATATATATATATAAAAAAAAATTTTAAATTGAGTATTGATGTTACAAAATCAAATAGCAAAAGTGTAACATTCATTGTTGTAGTTGTTTTAAATGTGGCTTATCTTTTGGTTTCTAAATGCTATAAAAACTTTTTTTCAGAAATTCCAATTGGATTGTTTTTATTTATATTGATCATGTGTGTCATTTTATTAATTTTCTTTAGGAAGGTTTGTGATGCAAACATAATCGCACAATTTTATTTTGTATATCCAATATAATATTTTTAATTTGTTTGAAAAATCATTAAAAACAAATTTTTGTAATACTTGTATACTATTTTAGCATATATGTTAAATGAATAAGGAACTATTATTGTTGTTGTAGAACATTTTGTAAAATACTTTTAATTATCAAAAAAGCTTTTACTTGCATTGATTTCTGAAAAAAATGCTATTTTATAAATTGTGTTTAAAAAATTTCTGATAAATTTTTGAAAAAATGCTGAATAATATCACTTCTTAAATTGTTCCCACCTCTTTTAGCACACATATTTACATATTATATAATCAGAATTTCGTTATATATTGAATTCTGACAAGACTTTGATATTAATTAAACTGTAAAAATTATACATATAATAATAATATAATTGATTTTAAGTATTTTATATAAAGTTATGCTCACATTTAGTACTGAAATATTTAAAATATTATGTACATGATATTTTCTATTAGTTGTATATTAAAATTTTTATTCTGTTTTGCATTTTTTAAATTATATGTATACATGCAATATTACTTAAAACATGTAATTTTTTAAGAAATTGCTTATAAAGTGTTGTTCTTAAAATTGTTAGTAAAAATACATACAAATTAAGATTGCTTAAAAGAAACAACTTATATGTGAAATTTAATTGAATATAATCTTAAAATTGAATTTAATCGCATAAACATTTCAAATAATTTTAATTCTTTGTTTGCATCATTTATTCTTACCTGTTGTATATGAACTTATTTGATTGTTATTTGTGTGTTAAAAATTTTATTCTTTTTCTTTCTTTTAATCAAATTGTAGTAATCAGTATTTTCTGATTAATAAATTTGTTTAAAGAATGTGTGCATACATGTCCTTATGATTTAATATATAATACCTCTGAAGCATGCTTTTACAAATACAACAATGCATTTATGTTCAATTATATTTTTTAAATAATTGTTAACATATATTGGTTTTCTTGAATTATATGGTGTAAATAAATACATCTAACTAATTTTTCATTTTTGTTCTGTATAAATTACTTGTAATTCTAATCATCAACACTGTTAATTAAGTTTTAAAATATTGCTGATGTATTTTATTGTAAATTTATTAAAATGGTATTTAAATAAATGTGAATCAAAGGATAAATATCTCCATCAAAACTTCATTTATTCGATTCTTGTTAATAGTCTACTCATGTTTGACAATGTTATGCTATGGCTCTTTAATTTTTATTTATAAGGTTGTTATAGGTTGTATTAAGTAATACAATAAAGCAATGTTTTTCATATTTATATTGTTGCATGAATAATATAATTTCAGTCTTTATTTCATTCTAATAATGTACATTTCTTCTAATGCTTTTGACAAAGTTTGAAAATTCCAAAATGAGAAATAAAATAAATTTTTAAGTAAGAAATATTCCTAAATAAGTTCTAAATGTCAACAATGTTTTGAAATTTTCAAAAACTTATAGAACTATAATTCAACTATAACTCATTATCTCAAACAGTATTGTTTGTAGAGACGTGGGTTCGAGCCCTGATGCCACAAAAAATCTGCAGTATAGAAAGCTGATGCACTTTAAATATGGTTGAGGTCCCAAGTCTTCCTTTTGGCATGGTGTGGAAGTTTAGAGAAGAAGATGCCAGCTGAGGTGTCATCCTCGTCACTTGAAGGAGATTCAAAATTATGAGGTTCGTTGCTAATAGCCCTTATGTTGCTTTTCAATGCAATGTTGATAAAATAATCAAATCAATCAAAACTGTTAATTTTTTAAAGTAATTTGATTTATAAAATTTTTTGGCATTATAATTAGTTGATGTAAATTATTGTAAGCTAGGTCAATTGATTATGAGTTATATAATATTCTAGTGAATGAAAATAAAATTGTTCTTCAATTTGATTATATGTTAGGAAAGTAGATTATATACATATATATTAATGTATGGTAATTTTAAATTGCAACTAAATACTCATTCTGTGCAGTTTGTTTTCAATCAATGTTGAATTAGAGCTGCATTAAATCTAAGTGATTTTCTTCATGATTTGAAGTAATGAAAATGATACTTGAAACTGGTATATTATTAGCAAATCTTACATACCATGCCACATGGGATATTTGAGACCCAATTTGATTAAATTTTACAGCAAAGAGCCTACATTATTCTATTTAACAGTCTTTGGTGGAACTGGAACTCTTAATCTGTTTACCATGTGTAGCTCTCTCATTCCATCCATATAATGTATTCAGTAAATAATAATGATATCTCGAATCTCTAGATTTCAATTAAAGTGATAAGTATTTCACTCTTTAAATTTTAACACTAATGAATTTATCTATTCATTTATTTGAAATTCATTTCATACAGATGTTCTGAAATGAATTTTATATGAACAAGAATATATTTTTTATTAATATATATAGAAAACACTGATTTTAACATAACATAGTGCTAGGTAACAAAGTGCTAATTAAATAAATTTACTACAGTATGTAATACATCTGTTTTAAACCTCTTGCTTCAATCAAAGAAGTTTTATATTTCAAATTGAATCAAATATCAGAAAGGCATGGAAAAATTATGCAATTTCAAATATAAGTTAAAATGCTGTAAACTTTTAATTGATTCAAACAAAACAACATATGTAAAATTATTTATTAGTCAATTTCAACTAAATATTTGGGATAGAATAAAGTTAAAGCTGGTTTTTAAAAAAGTTTTATTTTGGAAAAATTTGATTTCATTGCATATGAATTTATGCCTCATCTTGCCATGTTCACTAGAAAGAATGAAAGTTATCTTTTTCATTTGTGGTGTTGTATTTAAAAGTTATTTTGTCGAAAAATAAGTAAAAATATCTTCTATTAATAGTAAAAAAAGTTTCAGAATATACCGAATTTTTCTGTTTATAAAATGCACACTTTTTATCATGAAAATTCTATATAAAAATGTGGTGCATGTTTGAAAAAAGAAATCTTCATTATCTAAGTGATACACAATCTCTTTTATATTCCAAGATCTTAGTAGGTGATTAATGGCACAAGAATGTCAGTTTACTATTACTCTACTTACTTAGTTATAAGGTTAGTTTACTACTAAAAATTGCCTATTATTTTTTATCCATTGTTTATGCTTAAAGATTCAGGTGTTTTTTCCCCAGAAAATTCTATTAAATTTCTTGGGTGTGTCATTTATTGAGGAGCTTCTTATACATAGGAAAATACTGTACTCAAAAATAATTTTCTATTGCATTTCGCAAAAATAGATTATTGGCTAGTAAGAGAATGGAATGTTTCGTAAAGAAAAAATTACATATTATTTTGAGCTTCTGTTAGAAAATATTAAAATTTAATGCTTAAATTATTAATAATTTGTATTCATAGTTTATTTGATGAAAAAAAAGTTTTTACTGAAATATACATCTGATTAAAATAAATTACAGTAATAAAATATTAAAAATAAACTAAAAACAAAAACTGTTAACAATACATAATATACTCTACAATTTTTTTCATCTTTAAAAATATTTTACTTATAATCTTGGGTCACAAATGCCCTATTAATGTTCTAAGCATTCTCTCATTATTTTTAAACACCTGGAACATCTGTTTTATCTTCATTGACATCTTTTTCATTTGTTTCAATTGAAGCATATGGCCATCTTAAGATAAAAAATAAATAAAATTATTATTTTTCAAAGGGGAAAGAATGATAAAAATCAAAACTGAAATTAACAACATTGGTAGAAATAATCACAAGTAATTTGACCAACTTATTTCATTAAAATATATAAATGAAATCGATTGTAATTTAAAAAAAAACTATAGCTTAAAGTAATATATTATTTTTGCTATCAGGAAATTAAAAAAAAGTTTAATAAGGGTATATTATTGTGATGAAAATTTAATTTTGGTTTAATACCTTGTGTAAATGCAACGTATTACAATAGGAAGAGTTTTATTTTTTGGAGGAGTCGAGGTATTCGCAGCTGGATCTAAAATGAAAAATATAAAGTTGAGATAATAATCATTAAAAAGAAAATCTTCATGAATTATTTATAAAGTTAAATTCATAAATGAATAACTTTATTATTAGACACATGAGATTTAAATGTAATTTTTATAGAAACAGAAAATTTTAATTTAATCAGTAATTCTTTTTTAATCATACACTAATATCTTTTAAAGAAAGCATAAAATTATTCTACTTATAGTATAAGTGATTTCTGCATGCTGTTTTGCCAGTCCGTCATAATGATACAAATGAAAAGAATCTTTTGATTTTCTTTTTTTAAGAATGTCTTTAGATACTGCAAAAAGCACTGTGAAATGACTATCTGCAAGCAATATCCAGATAGGATAAATAGGATTTTTGTAATTATTTCCAACCTGAAATATAAAGTGATCAAATAAATATTCACAATAATATTAAAATGTTGCATGAAAAAAAAAAAAAAAAAAAAAATCATATCTAATGTAGAATACTATTGATAAATCAAAATTTCTTTGCACATTTTATTATAATTAATTCAAACATGATATTTTGATAATCTATTTCATCATTTTATTTCCTAACAGAGTAAGAGTTATTGCTAAATGTGTATAAAAAAATGACACTATTAACTTTTCCCTAACATGGCAATTCATAATTTTTTTTTAAAGCTTATCTCCAATTTCTCACAAAGTTTATTTAGAATAATTTTTTTTTTAAAATAGACAAAACTTTTTTTAAATATTGGGCTTAAATTTTTTAAAAAATATTTAATATAGATGGAAAAAAAATTAATTTAAAGTAAACTGTAAATATTTACATGCTTTGGAAAAAATAAATTCATAAATAATTTTAGAAAATGAAGATCCACATTGCCCTTTCCTTGTTTTACTGTTAATCTAAAATATACTAAGATAATTTCTGCAAAAGTCATTGAGTAATTTTTCATTCTATTGTCTTAAATATTATGGCATTTCTTTAGCTTCTAACAGTGTTATTAATAAAAAGACAATTTTGTTGAACATTATGAACTTAAACCAAAAAAATTTAATTGCAATGATCCTTTAATATATACCTGTCTTCTGATGTGATAAAACAATATATCTAAATTATAAATTTTGGACTTGTCATTTAATCCTTGAAGACACCATAAAAAGTTACTTTTTTATTCATTCTCATCCTGAAAGTATTTCATTTTACCATTACTGGCTAAATTTTAACCAGATTTCAGTTCAATCAATCCTTCAAATGAGTTAAACAGATTAAGCTCTACAGTGGTTTGTTTGTTAAGAAGATACTTATTATAATTTATACATTTATATCGATTAAAAAATAAGCATTTTCTGTACATGGCAATTTTTACTCAGAAGCACACAAGAAAAGGAATTTTCTAACAAAAATCCTGTAAATAGGATATGGCACAATTTTCGCTTTGTTTGGCAAACTGGGTATTTTCTTAATTCATACATTTAATGTGATGCATATAAGCTCCTATATTAACCTCCTGTAAAGCGAAGTTAAAATTTCAATTTAAAAAAATTCCTTAAATTTCAATTATTTGACAATCGAATATAAACGTTTTTATAAACATACTGTGCAAGTTTCTTGATATTCATATAATGATAATAATCCAATCTTTGACTGTTTAGGTATACCTCGAAGAAGGGTTGTTTCTGTACCGCCTGAATTCAATTCCAAATCTCCATCAAACAAATTTGGGACAGCTTTTCCAATGAGAATCAAATTGATAACTTCCTAAACAAAATGGTTAAATTCAATTTATAATGATTTGCAAAATGGTATCATCATGATGCAAACATCATAAAACTGAATAATTCATATTAATAGATAGTAATCTCTGAAAGGAGAAAAAAAAAAAAAATACCTGAGAACAATATCCATCTTTTCCAATTAAATGGTTATTTGGGTCATCCATTTCTTGTTTTATTCTGTGAAATCAGAATAACAGGAGAAGATAAACATAATATACGAAAAATAACAATACTGTTGATTAAAGTATTCAGTTCCTCAATGTTGTTTGTAGAAGTTCTTTATCATTTGTAGAATAATTAATTAAGGAAACAGTATTTTTTAATCTGGACACCAAATCTAAATCATTATAACAAATGTATCCATGTACAACATATCATATATTTAACATCCTGTTACAATTATTTTTTTATTTGTTACCCAGACCCTTTACTTTATTCTAATAATTTTCAATGCTGGTATTGAATGTTTTTCTCAATGAAGAATAAAATTCAAATTTTTGGTTTCCTAAAATTTTGTGTGTGATAATGCCCATTAATATATTAGTTTTTATTGAGTATTATTTGAAGGATTGACTAAATTGATTAAAAAGTGAATTACCTTGTGCACGAAAACAAATTTTAAATAATAATATCTGAATATTAATTCGTTAAAACTACACTGGATATATAGAATTAACTGTTCTCTATAAATATATATTCAGAGGCTCAAATGATGAAAATAAGCTGAAATAGATTTTTAACTTTCATGAAACTGAAACATTTCATTTAAGAGGTTGAGGAACCGTTGAATTTAATGTATAAATACCTTATAATAAATTCCTGATGAATTTCCTTTTATAGTAATAAAACCATGACTTTACTTGTCAAATTACTGCTAAAAATAAGCTAAACATTTTATCAACTGAATTATATGATTAACAAAAAGAGACAATATGCATTTTAAAAATTATGGTTTTATATTCAATACGAGAATATAAAAGTATAAGAAATTAAAAGATACTCAAATTTCATGAATGAAACAAACACAAAAAAGTAATTCCTTGTATATTTAAATAATTTTATGTATATATTTAGATTTCCAGACATTTACACCATATGCATTGCTGAAAACATTTTTGATAAATATGCATGCATAAATGAGTTGCATCATCATGAAGTGATGTTATCAATTTAAAGCTCATTTAATCCTTTCAAATTTCGAATTTTATCGAAAATTAATGCTAATTCTAAAAATGTTTCTCATAATTTATCAGTGACATAATTAAAAGGAATGTCAAGTGAAAATGAGCAGTGTTCAGACAAAATGCTTAAGATCTTCATATGTTTAAAGAAACTAATAAAGTTACATACTTTTCAATACCACGTGTCATTACAAGAGAATAAAGGAAATAGATGCAGCTGGCATTATTGTCTGTCATCATCTAGAGCAAAAATTTTAGAGAAGATAGTAGTTTTTCAAAAATAAATTAATGTGTTGCAGAATTTTTTAGAAAATTTCTGATAATCTTACTTTTATCTGAAAAGTGAAGTATATCACATGAACCAAAATGTAAATCTTATCAATTAGATTAAAACTCAATTCCCTATTACAATTTTGAAGTGTTAGCACATTATTGCAATAAATATTTCACATTACTATTTTAATTAGAACAAACAAAATCCATTATATTCATATAACTTTATAAAAAAATTGAGAAATGTCAAGCCTATTTTTAAATTAATATTTTATTTAGTTTTACAACAAAAATTTGTCAGCTAAATGTTTTATTACAAATTTTAATTCATAATCAAAAAAAAAAAAAAAAAACTCGTTTGAATATTATGCTGTGAGAAGTATCATTGAATTAGGAAAAAGTTTTCAGAAAAATTACATTGATGCACACTGCATTAAATCTTGAGCATGAGTTATTTCCCGCCTATTTGTGGAATTTTTTTCACCTCGTAGTTGACGCTTTAATAACCAAACCGAAAAGGAATTCTCTGTCAGGTTAGTCATTCAGAAATTTTCAACTTCTGTTGTCATTTCTGAAAAGAGCCCCTGCATATTCCCAATCCAGTATCATCGTGAAGATACGAAAGAGATTTTTTTGAATGATATTTTTTGAAAAGGTTATTTGTCTAGCCATCACCGCAATTGATATATCTCTCTGATTGATATCTGATATGATATATATAAATAGTTTCTGTTGATTTCATTTTATTGACGGCTATTTTTTTAATTGATATGGTGAGTCTATTTGCCACATGTGTCGAAAACGGTTTTTCTCTGTTGGGTGCCTTAGTTAGACTTACAGAGGCAAGTTTGCATCGGAGGTATAAACAACCAGTAGTTCTAAGCTGTGCTGCCATTCAGTGTTTCCGTCCTGAATCACCACTTCGGCGTTAAGATGTTTTCCGGCTCTTTGGGGGATTGTTTTTCACCCTGTATTGGACGATCAGTTGATTTTGAGTGACGACCTCGATTTGAATCCTCGATCTATTGGTCTGGAGGAATCTCGTTCTGAGGAATTCCCAGTCGGGTTACTTATTTAGGCGTTTTTAACATGTCATCATTGTTGTAGAGAGCCACTGCACATTTGGAATTAAATTCGGTCGGTTATTGTGGCAACGGTAGCCTAGTGGTCAAGGTTTCGGATTCATGGTCGGCGGTTTTTGTTCAGTCGCGGGTTCAATCCTTGGCCGCCAAAGACCCGCCTTGTAGCCGGGGCTGATGCACGTTAAATCTGTCGGGGCCAAAAGTCCTCCCGAAGGTGTGGCGTGGATGTTAGGAGAGAGGGGTGCCAGCACAAGTGTCGTCCTGGTCACTTGACCTTGGTTCAAAATTATGAGGTCCGTTGCCAATTGACCTCGTGTTGTTTCTAGCGCGACGTTATTAAATTCCCATGGGGTTTACTGTCTTTGGTAAACACGGGTGATGCACTCCCGGGATATCCTAGCGATCCTTCTCTATTTTCGACCCTCCTTCTTGTCAACCATTTTTACCTTTTTTTTTAAACTTCACGTCTAGACCACAGTTTAGTCTTGTTTGGCGCAGCATAGCCATATCTGGCTCTTGCGCCAATAAACTTTACATTCACTCACTCACTCACACGCGACGTTATTAAAAATAAACTCGGTCGGTTATTTTTCCTCCCCTAATTATTAATCCTAAGAAGTAGATATATTTCTTCATATTAATGCTGTTAATGCTTAGATGAATTAAAAATGGGTATTATGAGCTTTTTTGTGGGATTTGTTCATAATGGCAAATTATGAAATATTAATATGTTAATATTATTAGATATTCACATGCACATGACAATAAATTATATATATATATATAATGGCAGAATGCAATCCATTTAAAAATTAATTATTAGTAGATGGTGTGCATCGTATAGATGGATAATCAGGACTGTGTAGCTAATTCAACTGTGTTGATTCAATGCAGATCATAATACAACAGTGCTTCAATTATCTATTCTTATTTTATTGTAAAGTATTAAGAGAAAATCATGAATGGTCTCAAATAATTATACAATGCAACAATTTTTAATGACATTCACAAGATATATAAAGTTCAAAAAATCATGCCATATAGTATACGAGTTTTTAAAATTGTTTTATAAAAAATTACTCTCAATTCTGTGAAGCATTGTTTGATAATAATATCCAAATACATAATGATATATTCTAAGCAAATGTAGTTTTGTTTAAAATATTTTCATTTCAGACAATATTCAATTCAATTACAATTTTTTAACTAGATAATTGTGTCAAATGAGATACTTTTATACAGTGAGTTTTTATTTTTCAATATTCTTTATTGCTTATACAAAACTATTACTTTTCTTATTAATTTTATTATTTTTCAATCTAGAAAATCTTATAGTGGCTATTAAAATCGAATCGCAAATATTTACAAATTCATATGATTGTTAAAAATATACTTTGATTTTCCAGTATATATTTTAAAAACAGATTAAGAACATATTTTTACTAACTGCTTTGTTAAGTTTGTCAAAGTTGTATCCTTTTTAAAAATGTTAATACAAATATGATTTAAAGTTGATTCTCAATATATTTTTATGTAAAAAATACATAACTGGTTATATGTCTCATACTTATTTATAAAAGTAACTAGGCACAATTTATTTTTGAAGAGGGATATCAGAGTATTTTATATTATAGCTGAACTTAAATTTGCCATACTTTATTCCTGGAAAAAGGCTAATTATTAGAGCTTAATTTAAATTTCTCTTAAATTACATACCCTCATATAATTACTAAAAATTTACCCACTTCCATATTTTCCATCTAATTCAGCATTTTACTCATCTTTATTTATTGAATGCAATTCTATTAGCATAAAATTATTAGAGATTATTTTTTGTCTGTTGGATTCAATAATATTATATTGGTTTTAACAGTAAATTTGTTTTCATGATTTTTTTCTTCTTATTTACAGAATTAAATTTTCAAGAGTATAAGTTTGGTTTAAATAACAATTTCAAACTTTATATTAATGTTTTTAAGAATACAACTTCATAAAGTGTATTTTCTAGATTTTATTGTAACAGCTGCAAAAATATTTCAGAATATAGTTTTTTACTTACTAAACTCTAAATTGTTTTTAATCAAATGGAATCAAAATTTCGAAAGTTTGAATTTGAGGCTTAAATTCCTGCTTGTTCTATCAAAAATGTTCTATCAGGTTTGAATTAATGTTTTTCTCCCATTCTTCTGGGTCAGAAGCAGAAATCCATTTTTAATTTTGATCAAGAACTGTGGTAAGAAGCACTCTGTGTGGTCTTTCTCTCTCTCTCTCTTTTTTTTTTTTTTGAATGACTAAATTCAGAGTCATTCACTTTTCGTGTGTTGGAATTGGAAGACCAAAATCCTTCTAGTAACAACTCCATAATAGAATCTCCAAACTTTAAATATAGTGCGCTCTCAGTAACTCGGCAGGTATCGGGTTAAGAGAGAATGCTGTATTATATTATATGGATATCACAGCGCCGCCGGATTAATACGAAATCACTTACTATAACGTCTTAAAAAATTACTACGTATAATTATATAAACTCTAATACACTACGCGTAAACTAAATGTCGAACACGCGAAAGAACTAAAACTTCAAAAAAATGTACTGTTTTGTATTGATATCCTACATCATTTCATTGAAGTAGAAGCCATAAATTAATTTTCTATGACTTGGCAGCGAGTAAGAAATCGCCGGATTACTTGCAAGGCCAGATAGGCGAAGGGCCAGATTATAGACGGAGTATTATATTTTATATTCTCAAGGAGCTTATTTTAAGAGATGGGCAACAAAAGGTCATAGAAACTATTATTATGTTACAAAACAAACAAAGGCCATCTCCTATTCCAAAACAAAGCCTTAAACCTTTTCACGAAGAGTTAAAAACATCACAACATGATTTCAATAACACGTCATGCACTAGTGATGGCAAAATTCGTCTTTTTACTTCAGACTGTTACGTGCGGAATATCTTATCGATGAAATTAATTTTAAATGTTTCCGTCGGGACAATTATTTTATGGGAAGAAATCCCACCGCGTATCCCTTTTATCTGAAATTTTTATTTCTGTATGTATGGAAGAGCTACAGGAGATCAATTATTTCGAAATTGCAGAGTGAGTGAAATTTGAGGTGTATGGGTCAAGAGACAAATCTGTTTATGCTGCACCAAACAATATATATTAGCGATCTGCATATTTGAAGAAAAGGGAAAAGATAAAAATTGGTTGACATGAAGGAAGGTCGAAAATAGAAAAGGATCGCTAGAGTAACCCAGGGGAGCGTCACCCGTGTTTACCAAAGACAGTAAACCATACAGGAAAGGGGGGAAAGCACTAGAGTACTTGGAGAGAGTCCTTAACTAAAGATGGTAAGTCCTTGAGGAATCGAAATAGTAAAAAGGAGACGTTTTATAAAATCTGGAGTTCACCCTTGATTTAATCATAATACTAGGAACATTTCTTCCTGAAAATGTAAGATTTTGGTTCATTAACCATCGCATTCAGATGTTATTTTATAGACTCTAATAGAGTAATTCAGGGCAGAGCATAACAAGTTTGAATTGCACAAACTACCAGGGGGAACACCCGACCGATTACCCGCATACATTAAAGAAAAACAGGGTGTTTTTTTTAAAAAAAATTAAAATGTAAACAACTCCTAACATTGCGAGAAGCGCGAAAAAGATTTCACGATAACAAATTTACATTACTCTAAATAGTGTTGCAGGTAGCTCCAGTGAATACAAATGTGCTGGAATGATGTAGAAAAAAAAGTAGCTTACTTACTTCTTACCAGGTAATTCTAAAAAGCACAAACCATACTTATAATAAAAACAACTCAAATATCAAAGGAAAGTATGCTCTCGCATTTCAACAATAAACTAAAAATGGAATATGAGGATAAATATCAATAGTGTTGGGATTCCCTCTCATCACTTGCTCTTTTTTGTAACCCTTTTTGCAGACATGCGCATTGATGACGGTATGACGAGCCCTTCTTCCCACGCTCCTCTGCGAAAGGAGAAGTTAGTTACGTAACCATGTTTTGTTCCGATTAAATTAGGCGCGCAATCGTTAGTGAAATTAACGATGACTTTGTATATAACTTGTATAGAACTGATATAACTTGTAATTTAATAGAATAAATGTAGTAGTAAAGAAAACCGAATAGTGCAATGTTTTCACTAGTAGAGATGCTCTCCGGCAACATACACAGATCGAACCCGGGACATTACAGGTAAAAGTAAATTTTCTCTTACATTTCAATTGTTTTGGTAACATAGAGCCAAAATCAGGCATCCCTGCCGGGATTCGAATTATATAAGAATTAGATAATATATGAGAATTAAATATGGATGCTGAGATCATTAAAAAATTAAGAACGCGTTAGGCGAAAACCAGTGTTTATTCTTATACCTAGACCGTACATAGCGATTTTTGTTACAAAACTGGAGTGAGAATACAAAGTATTGTGAGAACTTAACGGTTACAAACGATCTGAACCCAACATTTCAGTGAAAACTTCGTGCTGTCTAGTAAGGCGAATCCCGTAGCAAGTGCGAGTAAATGTGAATATTTGACGACAAGGAGCGGTGCCAAATTTATGTCAAGACAAGAAAATAATTTACAACCACTAACATCCATCCCACCTTGAAATATTACAAATGTTTATCTATAAATAAGACAGTAAATACAAATAAAATACCTAAATTTTAACAAGTGAATACTATCTAATGGTAACATTACAATTTATACTGCTTACATTCAAAAATAACAAAACTTGAGACTGTTCTATCACACATATGCAATTATCAACACTAATGGCAAAATACAAAAATCATTCTGAGATTGTAAATTGAAAACAATCCGCCAAGGAGGATAATGGAAAATAACGCTTTTTATTCATAAATATTTAGGAAATAATGAAGCACAATTAATAAAACTCGTACAGATTAGCAATGAGACAGGAAAAACAACTTTGGTACAAATTTGCAACACAACAAGAACAAAAACAGCTCTTGTACAAATTAGAAACACAAACAAATAGCAAATTAATAGTAATAACCATAACAGCACTTTCAATAGTGTTTAGCTCAACACCTTATTACCACGATTTGCAGACAAAATTCCAAACTGATATTTTGCTTATCAAAGGTAGATTCACTCATCTCAGGTTTTCCACGTATTTATAGTTGTCCCGACCAAGTGCGATGTTTCAGGGAAAATTCCAGAAGAATCTCATAACTTCACACCTATTAGAGATATAGGGAAAATTCGGACATTTCCAAAATCCTTAAAGTTGTCGCCAAAGTTGGGGCTCACTGTCTAACCCTTTCCCCGATACCCAACTAAATATGTGTAAATGTCTCAATCCTAACTTAAGAGTAACATTGCAGGGAAGCTCCATTACAGATTCGTAACATTGTTTCCTTTGTTGGTCAATTTCCCTTATGTTGATGATAGCAAGCTCTACGTCTTCCAAGATGAATACTCATTGAGAATCACTGTGTTGAATCTCGACTCATCAATAAAAATAACATACCCTCCTATCACCTTATTATGTGCAAGAATTGTGTGTACAGTTTCATGACAAATTGGCTCTCCAGTGATACGCACTCGGAGGAGACATGTTCTTGGACGCCAGTCGTAAAGGGTCCTCTTTGCTAGGTGGCTGTTTAATGTTTGCCTGCAAATTTATGTACCAGACGCAGCAGCAAAGCCGTTTTTGCCCAAGTCGTAGTGCACTTAATGTTAAGTAACAATTCAATGCAAGTGTCGTTGCTCTTGGGTGGCCTTTCTTTATTTGATGACAGTACTGCTTGTTTGGAATTGATTCCACAACTTGGATACCACTTTGGTGCCATTCGTAACAACCAAGCCACCTCGTGTCAGCAAACAGCTCTCCATCTCATTGAATCATCTAAATGAATATGAGAACTCAATCTCACTGCAATCAATCAGACTTGTGGGTTTTAACGCAATATTCACAACACTGCAGGCAAAATTTCTAGATATTTAAAACGGTCAAATTTCACTTTGAGCTACAAAACTAATGCTAAACACCTTTTCTTCCAAACTTTATGCTGACATTGTGCAACTAGTTCTTCAAAATATGTACAATAAAAAAAAATTTCAATTTTACTGGTAGCAGTTTTGAATTGTTGTGAAAAATGTGTTTGTGATCTTAATTTTGGACACCAGTGCAGTAAAGAAAAAAGACAAAGTGGTTTTTTTGCCCCATAATTTTGGTCACGACGCAAGAGATTGTCCTTGCAGAGTCACAACACCGCAATAAAACAAAAATAAATAAATAAAAAATAATAATAATGATCCCAGAACGAGTACTTCTAATGTTAGTGACCGTGAATCATCTGAACCTAATATATACTTGAAACCTGCATTCATAAATTACCACAGGGTCACTGCTCTGCTTGATACGGGATTTTTGAGTTGTTTACTTGAAAGAATTAGAAGCACACAACTTAGGACTGAACATTTTACCTTACAAAAAGGATCTCTACTTCTTTGGTAATCAGCTAAACCCAGTCATATAAAGTTCAGGCGTTACAATAATACATCTTCAAATCTAGGATGTTTTAGGAAAGAATATTTATGTTTTAATCATCCCAGACTCAACTCGACCAGTTGATTTATCGTTTCGACGCATGTTCTTAGACCTACCATAGGTTGCTTATGCCAGGGTCGGTGAAACATTCCACATTGAATATGAGGTGGATTACCCTTTTATAAATTTAGATAGCTTTGAAGTGACGACATATATTGAATCGAAAGCAACTGAAAGTACTCCATGTGAACTTACCGAGGTAAAAGGAAAAAAAAAAAAAAAAAAAAAAAGAGAAATTATATCTCAAGTCATATGGGAACACGACGTCATTTTTGGACGGGGAAAAAGAAGCATTATGAGAGCAAGAGAGACAACTTAATTCCAATAAAAGTGAAAATTCTAATCTGTTAAATCAGTTAAAAAAAATTAAGGAATTAAACCTGAGCCTTAAATGAAGAAATGGAAACTGAAATACAAATGGAGAAAGAAAGGACAGCACTGTTGGAAATTTAACGGGAAAAGAAGCAATTCATCAAATATAATTGGAAAGAGAAATTTAAGAAAATGAAAGTAATGCAAATGAAATACTCCAATGAATACTAAAACAATTGAAGCATTTAAGACAGCTGCGTGATAAAGGGGAACGCAAAAGACTAGAAGAGTCAATAACGCAGAAAGAAAGGGGGAAAGTATCAGGAATGACTAAAATAAATATCCCAGCATGAAATGCGAAACGGTTTGAGAAATGGAGGCCAAATCTTAAGAAAATGCGATATATCCTAATCCAAAAGAAAGAAAAGATAAATGCCGAAGCAAAGTGAGCAATTTTATACCGCCCTTTTTCAGATAGAGAGATTGGATCATCATGAGGTTTAATGGTCAACTGGCCCTCATTGACGAACAGAAGAAAAGTTCCAATGAAGAACATGTGTCAAGATTTTACAACACCTGCAAAGAAAGAAAACAGCAACTAAAATTCCACCTTTTCTTCAAAACCACGGACAGTCGATGGAAGAAAACGATAGGATTTGATGACCGCAAAAGTGTACAGTGTCAACTTCGCCCTACTGCTTACGAGGGCAGGAAGAACATCTGCACATGGAAGAGAAAGGAGGGTGAAAGTGATATGCTTGAACAAGTGTGCCACCTCTGTCGGATCTTTAGTCTTAAGGGAGACAAAAAATATCTCTTCCCATGTCAATTACCAAGGAATCCTAAGAAAGGCGAAAGCGGTGAAAAATTCCATTTGACTTACTTTTTTTTCTGATAAAAAACATGAACTGTGCCTTTTATGGGCCGCTTTGATTTTTGTGTGATTTATTATGAAATTGTCAATGTTTAGCATTAATTTGTCAAAATTTAACTGAAATTGAATTCAAGTATTATTGGTCGAATATTTTGTTTAGGGTTATTGAGTGATTATTTTAAGAATAATTTATTCATTATTTTAAAGATTACTGATTGGTTATTTTTTATGTAATATTTGTATATTTTTATTGGTTATTATACATTTTTTTTTTAAATTTTTGATCAACTATATTAATGATTGATTAGTTATTTCTCATGAAACATTCAAAATTAGAAATAATTTATTTTTGTTAAGATTTATCCAAGAATATATTTTTTTTAAAAAAAACATGTCAACAGGGTTTAAAAAACTTCTTAGAATTGTTTTAATCATTGTGTTAAAAGATATTTTTTATATTTTGTGTGATCCATTTTGAAGTCTAAGAGAATTAATATTTTCTGTGCATAGTAGAATTAATAATTAGAAGTGTGTAAAAAATTTAAAACTGTGAACTGTTAAAACTTTATATATTATCAAGTACATAATAATTAATATCTTGAATGTATGATAATTAATCTTTAGAAGAATATGAAATATTGATATTTTGAAATGTATAATAAAAATATTTTCTAGTGCACACACACACACATAATAAGTAAGATTTTCATGATCAATTTAGCTATGTCATTTTGTAATGTATGTAAAAATCTATTATTTAGAATTAATGATATATATAATAATTATTGAGGGTAATGATTTTGTGTTAATTGTAAATTAGTACGGTAATAATGTCAGGAAAGCCAAATGTTATCACCTGCCTATAGAGGGCACTTTATAAGGGGTGAGTGTGCAAAATGTTTGCTTAATACATAACATCCCTGTGAGAGAACAACATTCCAGAGAGATGGAGATCTCTGCAACTCATCGCAAGTTACGCACTCGCTAAAAGTAAACTGCGGTGCTGACTGACGCAATGCGATAAAGATATAAACGAATAAAATTAATTTATATATTTTTTTTTTTTTGTTCCTTTCACTTTCTGAAGTTCAAAGAAAAAAAAAGATAATTAAAAGTGAAGTGATTAAGTTATTATTTAAGAAAAATAGAATAAGAAAATGGAAAAAGAGTAAAAGTGATCAGAAATAGAAGTGAGATATAAGTAGTAAAAAAGAAGTGTTTTCTACACACGTGACCCTTTTAGGTTAGAATCAGGACTGGTACATAAACAGGACTTAGCTACTAGATTATCTTATGTTCCTAATTTTTTAAACGATATTTATAGTTATTTATGAAATATACTGGAGATCTTTGTCTATAATTCTGACGATATCATATTAATATAATAAATAAGAAAATCGGCGAAATGATAGGTTATTATCTTTGGAAAAAAAAATCGGTTACTTGAAATTGGAATTCCTATACACAATATTTTCAGAACGAGACCTGTTACAAATACACAACTATGTTTACCAAAGTTTCATTCGAATCTTTTTTTGATCCAGACTCTATTCAAAATTTCAACACAACATTATTGATGTATCACCTATTGTACAACAAAAAAAAGTTTTGAATTGGATTTTTTTGACTGATTGCTTATTAACATCTCTCTTAGAAGCAAGAGAGCTAATGGCGACGGATTTCGTACTTTTAAGCCTCGGTAAAGTGATGAGGATGACACTTGAGCTGCACCTCCCTCTCCAAACTTCCATACCACGTCAATGGAATTATTTGGAGCCACACAGTTGGTCTTAAATGGCATCAGGACTCGACGGAAACCACACCGTCCGCTAGTTCGTAACTGTGACCACTAAGTTGCCGCATATACTACTCGAACGGGAAGGATGACTGTTCATAGTAGTGAAAAACCAAGCTTCTTTGCACAATTTCTATGACGAGTATTTTTAAACTGCTTGAACTATATGGAAGGACAGTGTTAGCCTTTAACAAGGGGAAAGAGAGGGTTCCGTTGGTCGTTTAGCAAGATTAAAGCTGAGTGTCGTAAAAAACGACATTGAGCTGCTGATCAGGATGAAAATTTATGTTATTTTGAACGAACTATTCTTGACTATTCATTTTTAAAGAACCATTCTTTAACTTGTTCTTTGATGCACTTGTTCTTTAGATTCTTCGAACTAAAACCTCAAAAGTATCCGAATGAATTTAACACTATGCAATTACTACGTATGATTGCTTTACATGTATGAAGAAACATCGAATTGGTTTAACTCTTAAGAAATCACATTTTGTGTTAAATTAATACAAAATATATTATTTTCTAATTTTATCGGTTGGTGGTGAAAATACAGCTTCTTTGGCAATTTCTCAATAATATTTTTATATGTATTTACATATTCAAAATACATAAATTAATTGAAATAAATATTTATAAAAAAGAATTTGAAATCATTTTTATATCATAAAGCGTACTCTGATTTTTAGGCAAAAACATTTATTTTTTGTAGAAAATAGTTATTAAAAAGTCTGCTTTTAATACTTTAATATGCAATGCATAAGTTATACTATTGTTAAAACTCACAAAATAATATTTATATATGTTTTATTTAGTTTGCAAACATTAAATATTTATGTGCATAAACATATTCAATTACTTTCTGTTTTTAGTAACAAAAACAAATTAATAACGAGATACATTAAACATTTAAATTCATATCTTACTCTTATTTGCTTTCTTAATACACATAATAACAAGAATAAAAAAAAAAAAAAAAAAAAAAAAAAAAAAAATCATAAAAAAATTCTTTGTAAATCATTCTAAGATTCGATCAAATTCAAATTGAGGGCCTGAATGATCAAATTCAAATGATCTTCGTAATGTAACTATTTAGGTGAAATGATAGGTGGAGCCGAAAAATTAATTCTGACCATGAAAAACTTAATCAATATAAAAGTCATTAGTATATGACATTGCTCGAGTTGAAAGTCCTCGAGTTTGTTTATTACGCTTTAGATACTCGGGGAATCATTAAGTATCGAAAAGTTACTTTTTAAGAGAGCAAGTTACTACAGATTTGTTTTGGTGAATTAAACTTCCAAGATAAAAATTTACTAAGTCCCACTATATGCGAATTGTTTGATAAAATAATTAAGCACGTTTCCCATACATTTTTCTTTATAGCTAAGGATATTTCAAAAGCTAATATATAATATCTGTTGCAAATATAAATGTTTCTGTTGCACAGAGAATAAATTATACAAACTCTATTTTCAAGACAAAAGCATTGGCTATTTGCCAAGCTTTAGATGGATTGACGAAGTCGAAGAAAAAAGTGTTAATTTTGTCTGATTATTACTCTGTTTTATTCTGAGCTTCAAAATTACTCTATCAAGTCAATATATTTTGGAATAAACAGGTGGGTAAATCTGAAAAATTCGTCACAGAATTTAATGTATGCATCAACTGGATTGAAAAGATTGAAAAAAAAAAAAAAAAAACAATGATGATTTCATTCCCCTAAATAATTCGAGATAAAAACCTACGTTTTTATATGGTGGCAAAGTTTATTAAAGAAAATTATTGAAATATTAGTTAAAACTGGTCGCAAATATCTAAATATTGCAATAGGCAAGTAAGAATGGTTCCCAAAATTTCAGAGCTCTAGCTTGATAGGAAGTTGATTAAATTAATGATAGAAAATTTGATGACACACTGATACACACAGATAGACACACACCCAGTGAAATACATAAAAACGTTAAAACTAACTAAAATTAATTAATTCATCCGGTAAATTAAATGGTTGGAATGCAGTTTAACCCAACCACCCTTGGCGACAAGAATTATTTGGCAGTATTTAGCCAAATGTGGCTACCCTGGTCCATTTTACGAACTTAACGTTCAGCGCCCCCCAAATCGCCAAGTTTAGGGCCAATTTTTGAAATCGTGCCAAGTGGTTGGCTAAACTGCATTATTAAAGAAAATATTAGTTAAAACTTGTCGCAAATGTCCAAATATTGCATTGTTAGGCGAGTAAGAAAGATTCCCAAAATTTCAGAGCTGTAGCTTGATGGGAAGTTGGTTAAATTAACGATCGAAAATTTGATGACGCACACACACCAAGTGAAATACATAATAATTCGATATAAAAACCAACGTTTTTAAAAACAACGTTTTTATATGGTGGCAAAGTTTATTAAAGAAAATTATTGAAATATTAGTTAAAACTGTTGGTTATTTTTAACTTTAAAATTTACTAAAAAAGAGATATTTGTGAGCGTATTAAAAAATTCATAATACTCATAAAATCAAAACATGCATTTGAAAATTTGTAAGTCATTCTATTAAAAAAAAATGGGAACCAGAATTCAGAAAAAATTATTGTGATAAGACATGGCGCCAAATATTGGAAACTTTCTTTCTTGCGAATGATTACTGTCTAAAAGTCAGCAACCCTTACTATCTCGGAGATAGTAAAGGGGAGATAGTATCTCCCCTTTGTGAGTACAATAGTTTTACGAGGCCTCATGTGGTGTGGGGAGTGCCCGGTGTTCCCAGAGGGGGAAAGAAATTTTTTCCTCAATCCTAAAAGCGCCGAGAGGAAAGAATATTTTGACTTATTAAAATTATTGAAATATTAGTTAAAACTTCTCGCAAACGTCTAAATATTGCATTGTTAGGCCAGTACGAACGATTCCCAAAATTTCAAAGCTCTAGCTTGATGGGAAGTTGGTTAAATTAACGATCGAAAATTTGATGACACACACACTCACACACACACACCAAGTGAAATTCAGAAAAACGTTGTAAAAACGTTTTAAGATGCTTTGCAATTTTGTGAAACATTTCAAATATAGATATTATATTTATTTGGACAAACGAGAGAAGACAGAAGATTCTAAGGACCCAGGTCTTCAGCAGAAAGGTCATCGGCCCCAGAGAGTAGTTGCACGAATTTAATTCCCAAGATAATTCTATAGTAATTTTTGAAACCAAACTTGTTGAAAACATATATCATCATATTCTGAACATATATCGAACATATATCATTTAAACAATTTTTAGATTTTTTTAAAAATTGTTCTTTACATGTCAATACTCTCAGAGGACTTTTGGGATAATGTATATTTTTTACGACGTTTTTCTGAATTTCACTTGGTGTGTGTGTGTCATCAAATTTTCGATCGTTAATTTAACCAACTTCCCATCAAGCTAGAGCTTTGAAATTTTGGGAATCGTTCGTACTCGCCTAACAATGCAATATTTAGACGTTTGCGAGAAGTTTTAACTCATATTTTTTTTAAATAATGCAGTTTAGCCCAATCACTTGGCGCAATTTGAATAATTGCCAAACTTGTCATTTTTTTTTTTTTTTTTTTTTTTGGGCTGAATGTTAAGTCCGCTTCGCGGACCAATTTAGCAACATTTGGCAAAATACCGCCAAATAATTCTTGTCTCCAAGAGTGGTTTGATTAAACTGTATTCCAACCATTTAATTTACCGGATTAATTAATTTTAGTTAGTTTTAACGTTGTTATGTATTTTACTTGGTGTGTGTCTGTATGTATGTGTATCAGTGTGTCATCAAATTGTCTATTGTTAATTTAACCAACTTCCCATCAAGCTAGAGCTCTGAAATTTTGGGAACCGTTCTTATTTGCCTAACACTGCAATATTTAGATATTTGTGACCAGTTTTAACTAATATTTTAATAATTTTTTTAATAAACTTTGCCACCATATAAAAACGTTGTTTTTAAAAACGTTGGTTTTTATTTCGAATTATTTTATTTATTTCCAATGGCTAGATAACCGAAGGTTATCGCCCCCAAAATCATCTCGCCTCCCAATATCTCGATGATTCCGTATCTCCGTGGAGAGCTCCACTGGTCCGCAAGTGGTATTTGTCCATAGACTCATTTCTTTTGTCACACAGGGGCAGGCAGCGCTGAAAATGCCAATGCAATACAAATGGGCAGCAAGGCAAAAATGCTCGGTAATAGACAAAAAGCAGCCACTACTTCCCGTCTTAAGTTTGTCAGGTATATCTAAAAGACAATTATTTCTTCCATATTTGGTTTCTTTTTTAGATAATAACTCATCTTGGTACGTCGACCGCATGATTTGCTCTATAAATAATTTAGCGCAGAGAAAATAGATTTCTCTTTTTGTACAGTGCATCAGCATAGCACCCTTTTTGGCAAGGAAGTTTTCCCTGCTCATTACCATATAAATTGCAATAGCTAGGGATCCGCTGCTAAACAACACACTTTTGATGAGACCTCAACAAAATTAGCTGTTGAAATCCAAAGAATCTTTGAGATAATGTAGTGATAAATGAAACCCTATTTAATCCTTACAGAACCATAAGATTGTTAAGAGTAAATATTAGTGTTTAACTCTTTATTTTAATTCATTAAAACGTAAAATAAATGAAAATCATAAGAAAAATCTATAACAATGTGTAATTTTGTTCGTCAATGTGCAGTTTTAATCGTAATTATTTGTCATTATCAGGCATTTAATTTTCATTTCTTCAAATATACTTTATCATTGCTCAAAATTATATTTACCAAATAACAAAAATCATATGAGGAAACACAACACTTATATTACTACACGAAACAATAAACTGAAATAACGACAGAGTACAGCCTGCGAATGTTTTATTATTGGCGTTAATTGATTTAACAGTTTTATCCCCCTAAGCGTTCCCGTTTATGTAATGGTGTTCGGCATACGTTTTATTTCGAGCAGAATGCAAACAAGGCTATAATTAAAAACGACAATCACCAATTTTAAAATGGGAAGAAAAAAAAATGTTTCCCTTAGTCTTGTAAGGTTTAAAGTTTTTTGCTGAAAACGAAATTCTTTTATATTTATTAAATTAAAAGAATTATGATGAAAGAGAAAATAGCCTGTTGTTCTACACATCACTCCTTACTTAATCAATAAACTGTACTATTTAAATCGCAATAGCTAAAGAAAATGGTATGCAAAAACTAATTTAATTTTCAGATATTTTATACATACCTCTGGAATATAATTATAGAAATATTCTAATAAACATGATTTGCATTCAAAGAATTTAAGTTGAAGCTGAAAAGATAATCAAAATAATGTTTTAGATATTAATACTAACAGTAAATATCCTGATGCACACAATTTTTTTTCGAATTTGTGACATTAAGTTTTATAATCTTGTCTTAGAATTTCTTGTTACCTGCATAAATAAATAAATAAAGTATATAAATGAAATAAAATAAAAAGGGATATTCTTAAAAGCTTGGTAAAATATTCCAAGTTGTTTGTCTCTTTCACCTACAATGACAGCTTTAATATGTAATGAAAGAATACAATACATGGACAAACTGCTATCTGGAAATATTTGGAAACTCTTTTCTTATTAAACTACTTCAATCAGTTTTGGGAAAGATCAATCAAATCCATACTACTTATGCATTATATATATATATATATATATGATGTTGTAAGAGTTGATATATATATATATATATATATGATGTTGTAAGAGTTGAGATGGCTGTTCTTCATTATTAAACTTCACAGACCTCTTAAGTTGTTCAAAACTCGTCGATACATTCAAAACTCCAATTGAAAATACGTAAGAAAAGGACAGCAAATTTTACTGTCTATCAAAAAATGTTCAAGATCGCTTTCCCTTTCCATTACAGCTAATGATAATGATTTGTTTGGTTCCAGGAAGAAGTAAATTGGAGTAATCCACAGAATGGAGTAAAATATGTTGATTTCTACAATGACGGTCTTCGTAAGGCCAAGAAAGATGGGAGAAATGTTTAAACCAGAATAGTGAGTATATAGAGAAATCTTAAGAATAATAAATAAAAGTTAAGTTTCTATCTCGGTTATTTTTAACTAATTCTTGAAGTTTTAAGTTATCCCACGATAATAATTAAAACTTTAGAATATTGCGGGCTACGTCAATCTACGGCTCCCTGAGCCCCCTTCTTCCCCCCAAAACATTACAGCTATTGTTTATAACACTATATACATAAGGATCAAAAATAATATGAGGAATAAATTTTTTTCAGATCTCTCGATTATTTTTTGGTTATAATTACAACTTCATGATACTCCTGTAAAGTGTTTATCATTTCATGATTGAGTAAACATTCAAATTCATTTTTAAACACTTCTAAAGTGAAATGTAAATTAGTTCAATATTTTGCTTGTTAATGTTATATAGATTCAAAGCAAACAAATCACAGAATTGCTGGATCACGAAAAAAAGTTTATTTTACTTACAGAATAAAACACATAAGTTCTCTTTAGATAATCTGACAGAGCCAAACAAAAGTCTTTTAATCTTGTCAAATAATTACTCTATTATATCTGAGATTCTAAATTATTGTATTCAAACACAGATTAGCTAGCAAAATTTTCATTCAATCCCGTTTCATAATCAAGCGATCTTATATATTTTGGATTTCGAGACATTCAAAAATCTCTTGGAATGAACAGGTGGACAAACTCTCAAGGTTAAGGAATCTAATGTTTGCATCAATTGGATTGCCCAAGAACGCATCAATGGTAATATTTTTTTAAAGTGAACGAAAAATAACTAATGAGCATTTTTATTTCAGGAAATATTCAGAAATCTCGACCACGGATATAATAGAAGAAAAAAGGATTAATTAAACACTCGGATCATCAGCAAAAGCTCATAGTTCCGGGACTTTTGCACAAATTTAATTTACAAGAGAATAGAATGTGTAGTACCTGTAACCATATTAACAATATAGACAATGGCAAAAATCGCCGCAGGAATATACTCAAGATAGATCCACAGAGCAATATCACTTTCAGAGAACTTTTGGGCTGTACAATAGCTTACAAACAAGTGTTCATAGCTTTTTTTGCAGAAAATGAAATTCTTTGATTTCTATTGAATTTTAAGAATATTTTCGAGGGAATAATAGTATTTATTGCTCCATATACCATAAAATCATTAAGTCATTCAATTAGCCAGTCACAATGTTTATCTTATATATGATATAAATACTTAGAGATAATTACTTTTGTTGTTTTACATTACATAAAAATAAACAATAAGTGTAAAAACTTTAAGTTATTTTTTCATTTATTAAATTCGAATTTGAAAGGTTTTAGAAAGCAATTGCGATAAATTTTGTATAAGATAAAGGCTTTTTATATATGCATACATACAATGAAAGAGATTTTTACTTACAAATATTTTGAAAGAATAGTGAAAATAACGAAAAGTTTGCACAGAAATAAGTATATACTTACATATTCAATAATACCATCTAATTCCAAAACAGTTGTAGCTGAAGACAAATCTAAAACTATATCATTGTTCTTTCTAAAAATAAATATAAATTTTTAAATATCATTATAACCATAAAATCGTAAGAGATCCGAGTGAAAAAAAAATTATAAATCTATTTAAATTTTAAAAGCATTTAAATATTCAAAATTTTGCAAAATAAAATGCATTTGAGTAAATAAAAATATCGATATTATCTTTTTAGTTGAAATCTTTGAATCACACTTAATAATAAACTAGAAAAAATAATTTTTAATATATTGAAATACAGAGTAAATCAGTAAACATAAATGGAGTTAAATAAATGGAGAGTTGGTTTTTTTTTTTTTTTTTTTCAACTTATATATTTGGCTCAATAAATAAAATAAATGTTTATTCAAATTAAAATCATTAATAACAAATGATCTTTAATTTTCGAGGCCATATTTAATACTGACGAAATATGAGCAAAATATCTAATATACAAATAATGCTCTGATATATTTGATTTCTTGGATGTATTCTAAAACACACACGCGCATACAAAATTATATTAGAAAATCAAGCTTAATCACCTGAAATTTAAAAATGAATTTACTGCTCTTTTTACTAAGAATGTTGAAAATATTGCTACAAAGTTTACAAGCGCAGAGGTAAAGCGCTCGTCTACAGAACGTAAATTCCCGATTCAAAACCTAGTGCTGACAGCATTGAAAATTCACGTTAAAGTTTTGTTTACTTGTTCTCTGTTTTCTGCAATATAACCAATAAAAAATATAATGCAAAGCATATTGAAAAATATCATCGATATAGAACATTCTTTTAAAATCTTATCAATCCTCTTTCGAATATAATGAAATGAAAATTTCAACATAGATTCTGAATATACATTGACTTAAGGAATTCTAAATAGTTAAAAATAAATTTAAAAATGAAAAAAAAAAAAAAAAATAAAAAATTTAAAAAAAAAAAAAATGTTAAATTTGATTTAAGATGAAATTTTAGAATATATGTTTATAATATATGTATTTTATGAAATTTTAGAATGAAGGATTTTTTTCTATATCAAAAATTAGTATTTATAGCTGACACTGCATAATTTTTTTAATTCAAAAAATAGGGAGGAGGGAGTAGAATACGCTATTTACCACCAAAAAAATTGTTTTTTTTTCATCAAAATTAAAAAGAACACTTTTTTTTTAAAACATTAAGTCTTTTTAAATACTTACAAAGCAACAACGGCCCTTTCATCATCTCCTGCTTGCCAAAGAATATAAGTCAAAGCTCGAGCAAGTGCTTCTCTTTTCTCTCTTGATTTTAACTTTGCGCTGCATAGAAATAAATTCAGGCTTTAATATTTCTATTTTATCAAATAGTATCAGAAATTTTTTAAAGCAAATTCTTTGTTCTCACATCATTATAAACAAGATAAATGCGTAGTATTTAATTGATAGTGGTTTTATATATTACTGATAATGAACCATATTTACATGCAAATATTTAATTTACTTATTCAATTGCAGAAGATTTCTAAGGGACAAGGGACTTTTTGTAGGTAAAACGGAATTGTACAGGAATTATTTTTTGAACTACTTCCTATATATGCCAATTTTTAGTAATGTCAAATTTTAAGAGATTTTTTCCAATTTTTTTATAAAAAGTTCCAATTTAGTATAAGTAAATATGAAATAATTTAAAAGTTTTATAATATTGCTTTAAACAATGGAAGTATTTAAATTTATATAATAAAAGATAGATATATAAATCGGTAAAATAAGCACTGCATAAAATCTTTATTTTGAAAATGAAATTACAATAAATTCATTTTTAAAATAAAGATTTTATTCAGCTTACAAATATCTAATACTCTTCAGACAGAGTACTATTGCATCTTATATCTTGGTTATTAAAATAACTTGCAGGTACGTTGGGACTGAGGTAATTATTTTTTTGTAATCAGTATTAAGAACATCTACGATTGTGCTTCTCCTACTTCTCCAAACAGATTCCGAGAGAGAGTTTCCATTTCATTCATTCGCTGGCCAGTTTAATTCGCTACCTGGCAAGTGCAAGTACGCTTCCCGAACATGATTTTATACTATTAGTGTAATACGGCGAGGAAGGCATACCGCTTGGTCATCCAAAGAGGATACCACACGGCAGTTGCAACTTTCGCTCGAAGAACATATTCGCAGTTCATGCGCTCTCGTCATACACTTGGACATCAACAGCAGGCTAGATATCTGAACATGTGAGGAACACCTGAAAAGTCTAGCAAGGGATTCTTATATTTCTCTCCGTGACCTTGGTCACGACTCCATCAGCAATCCCACTTCCAAGTGATAGAGACGTAAAAGGAATCCCTCATCCGTGCTTCCTGACAACACCAGAACTTGAACTGCAACACTAGGTGCAACTGATTCATCTGGAGTGTTGGATACAAACAGTTTTTTTCCGTCGTAGAAGTCAAGAAGCATCTTCTAGACCCTGGAGACTGGAGAAGAACCTCCTTCCAATACCACATCATGGAAGCTACTCTTGTCCATCTCAGCATCATTCAATGCACGTTTAACAAGTTCCACATTCATGATTCTCAAACTATCCAGCCCAGATATATTTCTGCACCTTTAGTGGCTTGAATCTGAGAATCATTGATGTACGCTTCCTGAATAGCGACTTTGAATGACCAGGTTCTCGAAATCTCCTAGTTTCCTTCGATCATTGACTCCTTCACTCTTTGTTTGAGCTTCCGTCCTTTACTTTTACAAATATTCTTTTCTTCCCTTGCAGACATTTTACTCCCTCTGCCTCATTGGCTTCACCAGTTTCTACCAAGGCTTTTTCAGCTTCATTCGTTTCATTGGGAACAGCATTCTCATTTTCTTTTTCCTTCTGTATTAGTTCTTCATCCTCTATCTTTTTTCCGAAGTAACTCCATTTTCTACTCCTGTCTTTTCTACAAAATTATTTTCAGACTCTTCTATTGTACCATTCTTGATAATCTCTGTTGGTTCAACACTAGACTCAGCATCGGCATTCAGTTCCTTGAGCCAGAATTCCGTTTCTGACTTTATTTCCGTCCTTATTTCCTCCGCCAAGAGCTTTTGTCTACAAGAAAAGCTGTTGGTCAAGCGCTTTTGTCCATCTATTCAAGTAGGATTCAAAAGTTCCCGGACTGAGTCTATAACTTAGGAGACATTAACAATTAAATTGCTGAAACACATCCTCCCTCGAAATATGACACTTGAGCAACAACACACTTTTGCCATCGCTTGTAAAGGTCAACGAAACATTTCTGTAATCCATTTTTATCTATGTTTTTTAATTCAGCCTGCAATACACTTTTAACTTCATCTGCAGACTGAAATCGACGACCCCACAAGCGACGTGACAGTTCAGGAAATAGGCTAAGTTCGTAGTAAGGAGATCAGGGAAGTAAGGAGGATGTGGCAAAACAGTTGTTTTCCTTTTCGCAAGAAAGTCAGTGACGAGGAGGGATGGGTGTGTAGGAGCATTGTCATACAAAAGCACCCACGACTGCTCCGCCCACAATTTTGGTCTCTTCCATAGCATCAACTCACGCTAAAGAAGCAGGATGTCTACATAGAGCTCTTTGTTCACAGTGCGTTCTTCAGGGATACATTCCGGAGGTATGATGCTCTGGATATCGAAGAACACCTCTAGCACGACCTTCCCTTTAGAACATTTCTTGGCGGAATTTCTGCTTGCTTGGAGATTGTGGTGATTCTCACGTTGCCGATGCTCTCTTAGATTGCGGGTGGTATAAAAAGCACCATTTCTCGTCTCCAGTAACAATTCTGCCAAGTAGGGAAGGATCTTTGTCAACAGCCGAGATTAAATTTTCCGCCATTGCCATTCGAATTGTCTTTTAGTCTTCGTTTAACATGCGGGAAACTATGTGTTGACACAACCTATGCATATTAAGATCCTTAGTCAGTATCCGTTGACATGCGGCCTCGGATATCCCAATTAATTCTGCTATTTGAGCTATTGTTTGAAGCCTGTTCTTACTTACAGCAGCAGAAACCTTTTCGATGTTTCAAGAGGTGCGGAAAGTCTGCAGATGTCTAGAGCATTCATCGTCTTTGACACTTTCCTTGCTTCTCTGAAACATCGATGCCACTCAAAAGCTTGCGTTTGCGATAATGTATCACTGCCGTGCACATGCTTCAACATTTCATAAATCTAAATAGCACTCTTTCCCAATCGAACACAAAATTTGATATTCATTCTTTGCTCAACAAATCTATTTATTTCGATCGCCGGCTACTAAATGCATCCGCCCACAAAATACAATTCTTGTCCGGTCTCCATTTGTTTCATCAAGTATTCTTGACTTGTTTCCTACTTGGCTTTTATTTCTGCCATCTAAGTAAACTGCTCTTCGAATTTGTCTTCCATTGTTCTGGACATAGATATTCACTCTGCTATCCCACTTTTAACACCATCGTTACGAAGGATTTTCCTGGGTATGTGGGAGTGAAATCAATCTAACACGGAGGATAACAACAAATGTCCCTTTATTTACAAATCTTCAGGACAACACACAGGTAGCAGAGCTTAGACAATAACAATACAAATAAATACTCAGCACTTGTACAATTTAGTGACACAGATACATGAACAAAACAGATAAGTAATATCAGTCTCAGTTGTACCAACAACGTTCAGCCCATCAGCTTACTGGTTCTCACTGCGCACAAATCTCCACAATAATACTCGAAGGGCAGACGGCAAAAGCAGATTCACTCTTGTAGACAGACTTATTCCCCGACAAGGCTTTTGGCGTATTTTTACCTTTCTCGGCCAGGCATGACGTCCCATGGAAACATTCCCGAAAAGTTCTTTCCGATAGATATTTCGTCTAGGTTCCAGAACATTCGGGATCTTTCCATTTGTCACCAAGGTTTGGAGTCATTACTTAACCCATTAACCATGTGATGGTTGGGCGAATCAACAGTTTTCTCTCTCCTATGACGCGCAACGCTACGTTCAAACGGTCGCTGAAAGTGGCAGCCGTTTTCTACCAAGTGGTTTTGAAAATGTCACCCTTTTCTGACGGTGATACGAATAGCTCCCTCGCTTTTAAAAGAGAGTTTTTAAAGAATTATTTGCGTTATATTAATGTAATAATTACACCAATTGTAACTTGCACTTATACACAATTCAGTGAATGATAAATATTTTAAATTTTAGTCTCTAAAATATTGAGTTTTTAAACAATTATTTGCGATATATTTATGTAATACACTCTATAACAAAAAAAAAAAAAAAAAAAAAACCTGACGCACCAAGAAGGAATTTCTCGATTGTAATGAAATTTCGTATGCAAAAACATTTGAACCTGGACCCCTTTGGTCATCATTAGAGGCACACTTACAGCACAGCGGTACGGCGACGACATTCTGGGACCTGTTTTGCTACCATGTTTTAGCAAGATAATGCCTGACCACATACGTCACGTGTTGCTATGAATTGTCTTACAGATTGTCAAATACTTCCTGGGCCAGATAGATCTCTCTCTATTCGAGCATGTCTGGGAGATAATGGGAAGATGACTGCATCTACCAGGGAATGTTGATGATCAAGCCGAACAATTGGAGCAATTTTGGCAAGAAATACCACAGGAGACAATCAGGGAGTTTTTTTGCTCTATGCCATGTCGTGTGGCAGCTTGCTTCTAGGCTAGAGGTGTGTCAACACCTTATCGAGATCGTTACTTTGTAACTATGTAACTCTGAAATAAATAATTCAATATTTCAGAAATTTTAATCATTTTCTATTTTGTAGATAATTTTCCTATCCACCAATTTTGTCTCCATTGTATATCTCCTTCTTGGTGCGTCGTTTCTTTTTGTTATAGAGTGTATTTACAACAATTACGATTCGTAGTTTTAGACAATTCAGTAAATGTTAAATATTATAAATATTGGTTTGTAAAATATCTAAATAAATATACGCAATTTCAGGCTTTATATAACATCTAATTGTTATATTTACCAAAACTTCTTTCTGTGTGTGATGCACTTTAAAACATGGAATCGCACAGAATTGAGCATTTCAGTCTTTGCAATATATGCGCCAATTTTACAGTAACAAGCTCCCACCAAATTTCACAAGAAAAATAACTAGATTTACAACTGCACCATTTTTCCTTATTATGTAAAAAAAAATTACGGTACCAGTACGCCATCTGTACGCTATCAAATTAGCTAAATTTTGCCAGTAAATATCGTTTGTAACACGAGTAATGTAGGATAATATACGCGGACGAACTCAGCTCGTCAGCGCCCATTGGGGAAATGTTTCAATACGTGAGTAGGGTTCGGCTGCAACCATTTGGTCGAAAAACATCGGACGAGCTGAACTCGTCAGTGCCTAAAATGATGCGCTATTCGAATGACGAGCTGGGCTCGTTCGTAACCATTGATGGGTTAACTGCCAAATTTTTTTTTTTTTTTTTTGAAATTTTTGGCCGGATAAGTTATATATATATGCACAAAAATTGTGTAAGAGTACAATTATGTTCAAATTTTGTTTTGTTCTTAAAATATTTGACATTTTTGAAAAACTCCAAATGGGGATTATGGCAGGTTGCATGAAAGAAAACAAATAAGAAACTATTTCTTTTATTATATGCGTTATCTTATACTTGAAAAAATAGTTAATATCTATGCCATTTTCCCGTACAATCCAAATGTAACCTGGTATTACATTTCCCACATTGTTTCATACATTTGTTTTGCACACTGTGCATTTCCTTTGTTTTCTTTTAAAAGTTCTTTCTAAATAATGACCTATTGGGTCCATACTTACGCTTTCGGGAACAAGTTTTGAAGTTTGCTTTTGTAGAGAAGGTCCACCATGATTTTTAGGATTAATAGGAGATGCTCGCTCCAAATATGCGATATTTCGTCGAAATTCGATATCTATTTCTAGGAAAACATTTTTTTACAACTTCCATGCATAAGTCTTCCTCTTCACACCAATACATTTGCACCTGTGCTAATGAATGGTATCCAGTAAGCAATAAAAATCCTATAAATTTTCTTAAACAGTCTGTTGAAAAAGAAAAACTATGTCTGTTATTTTGAGCCGCGTATGTGACACCCTGTCTGACTATATAAGACATTATCTCTTATTCAAATACAGATTAAAAAACCTCAATAGGTGGTTTTCCTTCTAATGACTGCTTTATTTGTGATTGAACATTCTCAATGTCATCATCATTTCCAAGTACCTTTACAAAGTCGTGTCGTACTTTTTGCCAATCCGAGTTAGTTTCTCGATTTTTCCTATGAGTTCCCCCCCCCTGCGTTTTAGTTTTTTGTACAGTTCTATTTATATTGTTGTTGTTTGAGTTTGTGCTTGTAGGAACTATATTCAGAGCGCTCGAATGAACTTCTAGTCTGCCGAGAACATCTCTGTGCAGAGGTCTTCAACCTGTGTTCCGCGGAACCCAAGGGTTCCCTAGAGCTTTGACAGGGGTTCAGCAAATGATTACTGTTTCCTTAATCAAAGCACCAAAATTTTAGTAAAATTTTAATTTTTATAAAAGATCACATTTTTAAAACAGTTTGCTTGTAAATATAAATATAAATAAATATTTTATGCATAAAATAAAAGCCTAAATTTCGTGAAAGTCACGTGCTTCAAATACATTTATCGAGACACATTAGGTCACGTATTAGTAACTGTTCTTTGGCTGAGTCGATATATCTCATATTAATATATCAACCAAAACTCAGTTAAACTAAAATTTAGTGAAGTTGCATTTTTAGATTGACATTAGAAAAGAATATCCTGAAATTACCAAACGAGCTGTGAAACATCTGTCATTTGTGTCAAACTATGTATGCGAAAAATCTTTCTCTTTGTATGCTGCGACAAAAATAAAATATAGGAACAGATTAGATGCTGGAGAGGACATTAGGTTGCAGATTTCAACTATTCCAAACAAAAATATACTTAACAATAAAAAACAATCCCAACAAAGTCATTAGAAAAAATATCTTTTTTAATTTGTTATAATTTAAATTATTGTTGCTTTTGTTTATTATTCATAGAATATATTTTAGAAAACCAAAACACGCCATTAGTTACCTTTTCCATTTATTATCTTATTACAATGTTTGTATTCTAATAAAATATAGATGCAATAATAATTTTGTAAATTTGAGAAGGATAAAGTTTTGATATCCCATTTTTTTGCTCTTGGATCAAAGGTTCCATCGAGAAAGCCGTAGGCTCAAATGGTATCTCAAAGTGTAAAAGATTGAATACCCTTGTTCGAATATACTCTCATCAATGTCTTCGATATCAGAAACAAAATCAACTTTATCAGGAAGTTCAACAATATCAACAGTAGCACCATAATCGTCACTTTCAATGAAGTTAGGGTCATTTACAGCGTCTTCTAATTCAGCAAGCGTGAAAAACTTCCTAGTATCTGTCTCTCATCAAATAAAAATAATCTCTATAAGAGAGGGAAAAAAAACTTGATATCATCCACAATTCCCAAATGGGTTTCGTTATAAAATGAACAATAAAATCATTTCAATTCAAAAACAAAAGACTGAGTAAGTAATAGATCATTTCTATAACCTCTGAACAACATATTTATCAACAGTGTTTCATTATAATATAAAAACCAAGCCAAAAATATAATGCTTCAAATATGACAATTCTGTTCCGTTGAACTTACAGACGAATTTTAAATTTACTCGCTTGTAAAGAAACGAAGAACAGAATGCATACTTTCTGCTTCACACGATATTGACCGAAATAATAAGAATGGAACTAAACCGTCAGGCGTACCAAATATATTATTGGCACCGAGTGGTGTACGTAAAATTCCAAAATCTCTAAATGGGGATCATGGCAACTAATGGATTAAATTTTCCTTGCTGACTGATGATATCTCTGCAAATGTTTCTTTTCATTCACAAAAAAAAAAATCGCAGCAGGGAAGCACCATATCAAGCTCGTTATAATATACACTGCTGGCCACACAAAATGCAACACCTAGAAGGACCAGAGATATCACAGCGAAATTTATTTGGCTGATAACATGTTGTACAAAGATTAAACGATTAAAATTACAGCCTCTTATGAAGTGAGGATGATGACAAAATCAGTAGTTAGTGTAGCAGCCATTGTTGACTATAATCGCTGCCACACGCCTCGGCATAGAATCAAAGAGGCTTTGGATGTATCCTTGGGCCACAGCGGTCCAATCGGCTTTCATATATTGCAAAAGTTAATCTGGTGTAGCAGCGGATGGTGTATTCCGGGCCAGTCGTTGTGCAAGCATGGACCACACATTTTCGATTGGCGATAGATCGGGAGAACAAGCAGACCAAGGAAGCAATTCAATCTGATGGGTAGAGAAGAATTCTTGAACATTGTGTGCCACGTGTGGTCACGCATTATCCTGTTGGAATATGGCTGATGGCAAGCGCTGAAGGTATGGGAGGACCAAGGGCTCCAACATCTCAGAGATGTAGCGCTGGCTGCTCAGTGTACCGGTAATGCGTACTAGAGGGGTGCGGGAGTGAAATCCAATACCACCCCAAACCATGATACCGGGTGCAGGACCAGTGTGGTGATGCATAACGCAACAGTTCAGCAGCCTCTCACCACGATGTCTCCAAACTCGAATCCGACCATCGTGATGTTACAGGCAGAAGCGGTATTCGTCAGTGAACACAATGTCATTCCCTTCCGTTGTCCATGTCCGCCGTTTATCACCCCATTGGCCGCACAAGCACCTGTGGTTTCGAATCAAGGGTAAACGAAGCATTAGACACCTTGAGGACATTCCACTCTGATGCAAACGGCGTCGAATGGTACGAGCGGACACAGAATGATGCGCAGCAAACTGAATCTCTTGTGCTATAGTTCGTGATATGGCTGCGCGATCCATCACTGCCATGCGCACAATTTGCCTGTTATCACGGGCAGTGATGCAACGAGGTGGGTGCAATTGGCCCCGTCGGTCCGTCGTTCCCTTCTGCATCCAGCGATCACAGATCTGCATCACAGTTGCTTGGTTTCGTCCAACACGTTGACCGATTTCTCTGAAGGATAATCCGCAATCCCTATAGGCTACTATTCTTTCTCGGTCGAATCGCAACTTATCAAAGATCACGTTTATGCTCCACGGATGAGTAAACAATTACGCAAAAAAAAAAAACGCACGAAAAACAATTGCCGTACTTCAAATCGCCAATCGTCTCCCTTTATATAGCGCTTGGTGCTCAGTTCGTGATGTGTTTGTGCTGCAATGCTAATGATTTGCATAGCTCATCGTCGCAAACGACGATATAAATTTCACATGGTTTGCATGTTCTTTTCAGGTGTTGCATTTGTGTATGTGAGCAGCAGTGGATATATTAGTATATAATATATATATATATATATATATATATATATATATATATATACCGGATGTATTATGAAAGTAAAAAGCTATTAAAAAGAACTATATGGCGGAGAGATATGCGGTTTAAGCAGATTTTATATTCACCGCTATAGGGGATTTTGAATGAAAGAAAGGTTCAAAATCACGATAATTGAGGGCGCTTGTGCAGGATTTTAGCAAGAACTCTTTCATAGATGCATTACTGAATACTGCATGCATATTTTTAATACGCAAAAATGTAAATTGATGCTTGACGTTATTGTTAATTACAAATCACTCATACAGGGTGTCCAGCGAATAAGACACCAATTTCAAAATCGAGAATCTCAAAAACAATGATCAATAGAATAATGTGGCAAACGGTATGTTTATTATGTGAGCTGTAAGAATTATACAGAAGTTTAAAACATTAGTTACAAAAGTTGCTAACAGATTGTAAAGCTTATATTATCATCATGAATAAATAAATTCGTCCTCTGCAAGTATTCCTTGAAATCAAAACACAAGTTTTTCAAAATGTCCTCCGTTTAAAATACTGAGGTGCCGCAAACAAATATGAAGTTTGGCATTACATGTCTCAATGGAAATGGATTCACATTCCACACAAATCAACGATTCAAATTCGTCCAACATGTTTGAGTTTTTTCTGTAGACAGTGTTTTTCCATGTAACCCACAGAAAGTAGTCACAATGAATCAGGTTGGACGGATATGGATACCAATCCACTCCTGTGCCAATCAATTTAGTATAATCCAATACAATGACTCTAATTCTCGAAATATTCATGAAAAAAGCGATACGTCTTTTCTGTATGATGTGATTCAGCCCATTTTACATGAATCTCTCGATACCCGGTGTACCGTTTGAAGATTATTTATTGTTAATCAGACAAATAGGTAAATTCTGATTTTTAAGTTTAAAATATTTAATGTGACTATGTACAGCGATTATACAAAAATATGTGACAGGAGATACCAAGACGTCCGTCTGGACCGGGAACCAAGCAGGGACTGACGCTCTTTTAGGGCCATCGACCTCCAACGGTTTCTTGTCGGCGAATTCCCCCAATCTTCACAAGCTGCCGAAATAGCCACGATCACCCTTCTGCTGACATCTCGGGGATCAGGTGTCGCTCGGGCAGTCCAGATGCAGGAGTGTCAAAGTTGGTAGCTCGACCAACAAACATTGAAGAAGGCCGAGGAAAGTGGATATGCCACAGACGTTACAGCTTCCTCCCCCCTTCGAAAAACTTTTCTCTGGAGAAAAGTTAATGTTCTTAAAATGTTATGAAGGAATCCGTCCAAAGATAAGATGACTCTTAGAAGATTCATATTATTTCACACACAAGTACTACAATATCTCCTGAGTTGTAACAACATTAAACTCAAAAATTTTGATTAAATTTGAAACTCAAAAATTTGAATAATTAGCTTTAATAAGTGAGTGTTCTTGCTAGGGAACTTACAAACATCAACAATAAGAAATTAACACATTATATTGGATGATAATTAAAAAAAAA
>BMAW01033625.1:378515-425576 GCA_019974015.1 Nephila pilipes | reverse complement strand
CCACAGACGTTACACCGGTTGATCCTCCAACTCTACTGTGTGGGGACCAATTGTTCCAAAGTTGTGACATAACGGTCACTAATTTATCGTATGAAAAAAGGTCCCATAATGCCTCTGCTTCATGGATATGTCTTGATGACTTTGGATCTTGAATGGAAACACGTGTAGGCTGTTTTTTTTGAATATTTTCTGCGTAATGGAACGATTCAAACTAGTCTCTGAGGAAATTCTTCAGATGGATTTCGATGAACAATTTCAGAAATTGTTGCGACATTTTCAGGCGTAACTACAGTTTGATTAAGTTTAACATTTCCCATTCGATGATCAACCACATTGCCTGTTCGTTCGAATTTGGCGAACAGCTAGTGAATGATTTTTGCATTGGGTGTTTTTGGAACATTAAATCATTTTTGAAAACTGCGCCTCGTTGTCGTTGTATTTCGTTCTAACCTGTGATATTTCAGAACCAGAAAAACACGTTGTTCAATGGAATACATGAATTTAACCTCTATGCTAACCTCTTTGCACTAATCAACAGTCGAATTGGTCGCTCTGGATTTCGGAGCACTATTTATAGGTAATAGTATTTTCAATATAGCACCATCTGTTAGTGGCTTTTGTAACTACTGTTTCGAAATTTCTGTATAAAATTCTTACAATTCATAAAATAAACATACCTTTTATCGCATACTTCTGTTGATCTATGTTTTTGAGATTTTTAACTTTGAAATCAGGGTCATATTCGCTGGATACCTTGTACCTATTTATGTCATACACGCATTTATCATCTAGTATCGTATGAAGCGAATCAGGCAGGCGTAAATATAAGTCTCATGCGAAATACTCATATCGATATTGTATTTGAACTCTTTAGAGAAAGGGCACATTTCCTATTGCACGCTTTACCTAGGCTTTATTCCAGTAGCTCTTACAAGGGGATCGCATGACTTAGGAAATTCATTTGCGGAAGGACTTGGCAGGTTTGTAGTATACCTGAAGGGCGTCCATTTTTAATTTTCCGGTTCGAACAACACAGAACAATTAAGTCGGCTGGTGGAGTTTCGATCTTGGTTTTGCGTTTTCCCTCCTCAACTGTTTTAAAAATTATAAGAATTTACAAATAAAATTGATAACCTAAATATATTGTTATATGTTTTGCAGTCGAATATTAATTTTAACTTCAGTTTCATTAGCTCTTACAAATGTTCTTATAAATAAAAAAAATATTTGTGATTTTATAGGCAATAGATTTAGTTTATTACTTTTATTTAAACATTTGTATAATTTTTTTAAACCGTTGAGGAAACAAATACGCAAAAACAAAATCAAACGCGGACCAGCCGGGTGACGAGCAAAGGCGTTACTGGCTTAACTGTGCAATTGTTGATCGAATCTGAAAATTAACTAATAATATATTGTAATTAGCTGCACTCAAACCTTAAGAAGTGGGTTTTTTTTTCAGAATTGGCTGGCTATTGTGTGTTACTACTTTCATAAGTGGACTCCTTTGAGGTATACTATAAACCTTTCAAGCTCCATCACCAACTGAATTTCACACATCGTGCACCCTCTTTGTTAATGCTAACCTATCAGAGAGCTATTCTATCATGATGTTGGATTTTCCTATTTTCCCAAACGCCTCTGATAACAGATATGAACACTTATGCTCTATCTATCAGATTAAAGACGCCGAAGAATTTGGCAGCGCCCTTATTGTTATGCAAACACAGGTAACTATGTCTCCTGAAAAAGTTTCGTAATCAGTGCACAGCGATGATGACTACACTAGACAATCAAGACTTGTACAAGCAAACCATAATGCTTTACATGGAACCATCAATAAACTCCAGGAGGTAGATGATAAGTATTAGTCTCTCCTTGCTTCGAATTATTTGTAACTACCCTCACTACTTCCCAATAAATAGAAAGAGCGACAGATAAAATTTAAAGAGAACATCGGAGGATGATTTTTCCTACCTGTCTGCTAAGAAAACGAATAAACAAATTAACAATCAAAAATAGACAAACTAGCTCAAATTGACCAAATGTTAACTATGCTTTTGCATCTACTAGTAATAACAATCATTTATGAGTTACAATCTCTGATTATGATGAAAGCAACCAATAACTACCTTTCATATCTAAAGCAAATAACTTCAGCCTTCTCTGCGCTGCGCTCCGTTCTCTCAGAAAAATACTTAAAATTGTATGTAAGTACTGACGAGCAATGTGGGAATTAAGTCAAATTCCTTTCGAGACAGAAAAAAAAAAAAAAAAAAAATGCGAATGTTTCGAAAATTGTACACCCCCTCAAAATCTGTATAAAGGAGCTCCCTTACGATACTCCTTGATCCCAATTATATGAAAATGGATTTATTGGATTAGGGTTTGGTATTAAAAAGGTTGTGCTATTGATTCAGGCAACTTCAAACAACCTCAACCCATCTTTTTAATCACTATACAAAGGAAAGTTATTTCCTCAAAAAGTTACTCGTTATACTATATTGCAAGTTTAACATGAGTTTAAAGAAGCTCTTGACTTAGTCAAGAGTATAATCGATTTATTTCGACAACTTTCAGTTTTTTAAGCAAAAATGCTAAAAATCAAAGGTGCTGAAAAATCAACTGCCTTGTTGGAAGTCCTCGCTGATCCATGTAATGTCGTAAAAACTAAATCATAATTATCTTTGTAGCATCTGGCTCTGCTCATGGAAGGTATATTTCCTTGTCTGTGCAATTATATAATTTTTTTAAAAAAATTCTCATTACTTTTGAGACATATCTGGTACACCCCTTCTGTCTCTGATTCTACTATGTACACAACTGAAAATTATCCTTCAAACTAATAGTAGCTGTGTTTGCAATACGGAATACTTTTCAGTGACTGCAATACGAAACACTATCGAAGGAACCACTCCTGCAGCAAAACTCGCAGAATCTAATTAAAAAATTTCGTCGAGAAGCAAGACCTTGCAATTCTAGCCTCCTCTTTATACTTACTAGATTTGATTTAATTCGGTCAACACAATATATTTAATTAGATTATACAATTAATTAGATAGTTTAAATTTCTTTCATGGCATTTGTTTTAGTGCAGAAGCTTTTATCCAACCATAATTCAGTTCTCCTAGATTTCTATACTCTAAATATCCCAGATCTAAGCATTAAAACAGTAATCTTTTGTTTGTTTAAATTCACTAATCATCTTTATGATAGTAAAAATTTTACCTCATTTTTAATTTGCTCCCATATGAACTCGGTGCAAAGATTAGCCAGCAAACGGATCGAATGAAACATATACACGCAAATTCTTAAGAAAGTGAGTGAGTATTAGTTTTTTAATGGTACAACAGCCAGATGTGCTATGCTGAGCCAAACAAGGTAAAGCTGTCATCTACATGTTCGAAAAAATTGAAAAAAACTTAAAAATTGTTGACAAGGAGGAGAATTGAAAATAGAGAAGTATCGCTAGAGTACCTCAGGGTGTGATGCCTGTACCTACCTTAAGAAGGCAATTAACTGAAGGCAAAATTCTTCAGACATTCTATCACCCACAAAAATACCCACTATTATATCCATTTAACTGAATATTCTTGAATTGACAGGGAAAAAAAACAGCACTAAACAGAAATTAATACAGTGCAATGATAGTGAAAACATGTTGAATAGAATACATTCGAGCATAACTGTTTAAAAATAAACTATCTGATAACACGTTGCTTCCATTCCACAAAAAAATCTTCTATAAAAACTCTTTATTGTGAATCACGCATTTATCATTCGGATGAATTACCGGAAACCAAATCAGAAGTAAGAGGATGAGGTGTACAGTTGTCTAATAACTAAAATGCTCTATTACCTTCTGACAACATGTTTCTTACAGTTTGCCTTTTTACTTCTGGTATAAACTTCTTATACAAACCAGCTGTCATCCATGATTTTCTTTGCGCATCATAATCCACAAGAAAGTTTAAAAATTCTTTTTAAACCTCTAAGTTTTTGTGTTTTTACCAATCACGACAGGCGCCAGCTAATGTTCAGCAAGAAATACTTACACACAACAACAGATAATCTGTCTTTATTTTTCTTGAATACCTTAACACTGTCTTAGCACTTCCACAGAAAAAAAAATCGAATGCGAAAGGCTCTATCGGTGCCGGATTATTAAATGTATTGAACCAACTAATGCCAGATTAAAAAGTGCGTCTAATGTAGTAACTTTTTAAACACCTTTCTACTATTTAGACTTAAGAATCAAACTCATAAATTTTATCGAGTTCGAAACTAATGTAGTGGATATGCCATTAGGTTTCCATGTGTTGGTTCCAGATTCGATCCTGCGATTTATTCACCCAGCCTCCGCTTCATTGTGGTACTCGAATCTCGTTCCAAATTTATCTGGTAGAGGATCATTTAATTCCCCTTACCTCCAATTTTATACAATCACAGCAAGTTAAAATTCCCCACATACACCAAACATTGTCAGTCTTCCAGATTCGAGCAAATTGTTCGCTTCGCGAATTGATCGCTGGACTCTAACCTTCAAAGGGCTTATTCATACTAGTCGCTGTCGTTATGTTATCGTCTCAAGATAACTGATTCAGCTGTTCTGTTTAGTTTAGTTTTTATTAACTTCGCACTTGAAGCAACACGAGAGCTATTGGCGACGGACCTCTTAATTTTGAGTCTCGGTCAAGTGACGAGGGCAATACCAGAGCTGGCACCCCTCCCTCCTAACTTCCACACCACGCCAACTCAGCTGTTCTGTACAAATTCGGGTGAATGACTGCCACTCTATGATAGCTTCTATTTATGAAACGGGTGAAACGTGAAAAAGGACCATTCTCGGCATTTTTATTGTTGCAAATAATGCGGAAATTGTAAGCAACACGTTCTGTTCAATATATACTACATAGAGGGAGACCAATTTTGAAGCAACAAGTTCTGTTTAAGATATATCTCACAGTGGAAGATATTTTTAAAGTAAAAGATTCTGTTGAAGATAGATTCAGATTTTAAACAGGTTTTGTTCAAGATATACAACGAAGTGGAATATCAGTTAGCTTCAGTACAGTGATTTGAATTGTAGAGAAACATATCTATAACTAAGCTTAGTCATCACCGCTTGCAACAACCAGTGCTATTGCAGCTTCATATGACTCATAAATACCAGTAGTTACCCACTTCTTATTAGCTCTGAAAACACTATGTGACAGGAGGTAGAAGTAATTCTTGTTGATATGTTGTTCCAAGCTGTAATGGGCGTAACGCCGCAACCTCTCTCAGTATTGAAATGTGGTAGAGAATATATTGAGCAATTGTAACTGTAAATCATGTTAAATGAAATGTCTCATTTTTATTGCCTTTTGCTCCTTGCAGAAGTAGGACAATGCCTTCTATTGTCGAGATTTTAAATCCAGAAATAGTTGTGAACTAATAAAGCAGTTAGAAATCTTTTTATAATACATTATTTATTTGTACTTTTTTGGCTTCAGATCAATTCCTAATCCCGAAATTTTCAAATGAAAAAAACTAAGATAATATATTTCTTATTATTGTTTCAAGATTGTATAACTGTGTAATTTTGTAATAGCTACTGTTGCAGGATCATATTTCATCACTACAACTGGAAATCAAGCACGTTCATAATTTGGAAGCAGATTTTTCTTTACTGATATGAAAATACCAGTTAATTAAACATTTTGCTTGGCATGATAAACACATTATCTAAGAAATTTAAAACCTCACGAAAAAATTAAGACTTCTGTTAAAAAAAATTATATTTTAACTAAAATCAGCATACAGATAAAAGTAAACTCCTAATAGAAAAAAAAGAGGGAAAAATATATTTGATAATGATTCTTGCTTATTTTACACAATAACATTTATCGTACTTTCCTCCAATAATGAAAATTATCTTTATTAAAGATAGTGATGTTGGGAAATTCTTAATATTTTGAATATACGAGGCTTGTCTAAAAAGTATCCGACCTTTGGTCAGAAAAAATATTTCGAATACCTGATGGAGTTGGGACCCTAATCCCCTTCAAAGTAGGCCCCTTGTGCTTGCACACACTTGGCCCACCGATCCTTTCACTGCTGGAAATACCTCTGGAAGTCTTCTTTTGGAATGGTATTCAGATCCGTTGTCGCGTTCCGCATTATCTTTTCTCTACTGTCAAAACGGGATCCTTTCAGTGGCGTCTTTAATTTTGGAAACAACCAGAAGTCGCAAGGAGCCAGACCTGGAGAGTAGGGAGGTTGGCGAACGGTTGTAATTCCATGTTTGGCTAAGAAAGTGTGGATCAATTGGGATGAATGTGCAGGGGCGTTGTCATGATGCAAGTGCCAGTTGTTCGCCGTCCACATGTCTAGTTTTTTGCGCCGAACTGCGTCACGGAGTCGCCGGAGAACATCTTGATAGTACTCCTTTGTCACTGTTTGTCCTTCCGGTGAGTATTCATGATGCACAATTCCACGGACATCAAAGATAACAGTCAGCATCACCTTGATTTTGCTTCGCACCTGCCGCGCTTTCTTCGGCATTGGAGAATCGGGATGCTTCCATTGCGACGACTGTCTTTTTGTTTCTGGACCGTATCCGTACACCCCTGACTCATCTCCAGTTATCACGGTGTTCAGAAACCCAGGATCAGTGTTGGAGGTGTCCAGAAGGTCCTGTGCAACGTCAAAACGGAGGTCTTTTTGTTCCGGTGACAACAACTTGGGTACGAATTTCGCAGCCACTCGGTTCATGTTCAAATCTTCACGCAAAATTGCATGTGCAGAATCTTTACTCACTCCAATTTCTTCTGCAATCTCCCTCACTGTCAAACGACGATCTGCCATCACCAAATTTCGCACACTCTCAACATTAGCTGCATTCCGAGCAGTTTGGGGCCTGCCACAACGCTGCTCACTCTCCGCTCATGTGCGGCCATCTTTGAATCGGTTGAACCACTCCTTAATTTGTGTTACACCCATCGCATCTTCTCCAAACACCTGCTGATTCTTAAGAATTGTTTGGCTTTGAGAATCACCAAGCTTTTGACAGAATTTGATGCAGTATCTTTGCTCAATTCGTTCAGTCATCTTACGAGAAAACTAAATCTGACGAACACTACGAACAGCACCTTACTTGATGACCACCAGCCAGCGACTTGTACAAGCGAACGCGGTGAAAAAATTCACGCAAGGGCATTAAGGTTCCTCCTTCCACCGTGCACTGTGGCGCCTCCTTAGAATCACTACTTTGCGTGGGAAAAATTAAGGTCGGATACTTTTTAGACAGGCCTTGTATATGCATAAAATACAGAAAATTACAAACTCACATTCCTAGCTTTGCATCAATGCAAGAAACGCCAAAAAGTAACTCGTAAAGGACAAAAGCTTGAACAGCGGCTAAAACTCCACAGGGTCCTGCCTGTCCAAAAATATTACAATAAAACGAACAATAAGAGAAGCATCATGGGGAAAAATAAATAACCAATATTATATTTAACCAAATAAGTTCCCTATTTCATAATTTTATTCACACTACTTTCAAAATCATAGACTTGACAATATTAACTCAAAAAATTTAATCAACAAAATGAATTCATGGGAACTGAATTTTTCTGTTTCTATAAGATAATATTGTTGATTCACAAATTTTTCAAAATTACGTGCTTTGCTTATTGAAAATTCTTTTCACACAAATCAATAATAATTTTGAGAATGTACTTGTAGTAAAAACTTGGTTAAACAAACTGCATTTTCTGATTTTAAAAAAAGAATAAAATTTTTATTTATAAATATCGCTAGTAAGAATTAAGTAGCATAGTGTATGTTTTTTTTTTAATTCAATTTGATCTCAAAGTAAATGTTTTATTAATTTTCAGTATTCAAATAAATAATTAAGGAAACCCATAATGTTTGAAAATAAATATTATGACTAATCTTTAAAACATTGGATAAAAATTAAAAATAAATAAAAATAATATCAACATTTTAATATTGTTTAAAAAAAATTTAAATATTAAAATTTAATGAATATTATCCTTATAAAACAAATTTATCAACCTAACTAAGAAAATTTATTTCCATTTATAAATGCGAAATGGACAAGATACTTCCTTCTCTAATAAAGTAATCACATCTTGGAAGTATTATATCATTCAAATAGGGGGTATTATACTAGAATTTTAAATATACTTTTTGAAAAAATGTGTACAATATTTTTTAATTTATATAAAAGAAATATCACACATTACCCTTTTTTGAATAAATCCATATGGAGGTACACATCTGAAATGAAAGCTCTGTTCTGTCCATGCAACACCAAATGAATTCAATGTATTTCCAAATAACAAAAGTCTGAGAGCCTAGGGTAAATAAATTATGATTATTTCTCATTCGCTAAGGAAGCTTATAAAAATCAGTTATAAATATTAATTTACAAAATAGTGTCAAGTGCTCACCCTAGAAAACTGGTTACCTTAGTTTGCTCTGTTACTGACAATTAAAGATTATAAAAAATAGGTCCAGCTTTAAAAAAATTATGTTCAGCTGACATTTATTTTTTAATATATAAATGTTTATTATTTATGAATTTAAAATAACCTGTAATACATGACATTGATATAGTATGAGGTTAACCCCCGTAATTGTATTTTATCTCAATATAACTCACACTTTATTACATGAATTGGTTTTACTAAACTTAATTTTTTATTAAATAATTACTTCAGCAAACTTTTAGTGCAATGAAATCAATGCAATACTCTTCATAAATAAATATTTTTTAAACAATAAATTATATTTGCCATTTCCCCCCCTTGAAACAAAGCAAAAATACAATTATTTCAATAAAACAATGTCAAACAATTTCAAGTTATTGACCTTAACCTCATTTGAATTTTATTATCATATCAAGCACATTAAATATGTGGCTGCTAGATGAAATTTTATCTTGGAAATCCATTAGATCTTTCAGCACAGTTGTATGTTGAGAAAAAAAAATCTGAGAATCACAGCTTTAGAATAAAGATGTTTTAAAATAAAAGTACATAATCATTGTCTGAAAGTTTAGTATTAAAGGAGAAGGAGAATAGAAATGTGTTTTAAAAAAATAGCATAAGAAGAATAAAAATTAAAAAAAAAAAAAAAAATACACAAGCTTCATCAATGGTAATTGGCCTTTCTTCTGCCATAAAACTTGACAAAATGTCACATGAAATTGTAGACCCATTCATTTCTTTGAACTGCATGTTAAAAGCCACATTTGAAGCACATGTTTCTTCCTATAAAAATAAATAAATTTAATAGAAAGAAATAACATAAATGTTTTATCATAATTAGTAATTAAGTTACACATTGTTGCTAGTTTTCCGTAAAAATAATTTTTAAGAAATACTCCAAGAATTTTCTTATTCACTCATGGCCAGCAATATTCCTTCTGTCCATGGGAAGAAAAAAAAAATAGAGAGAGAGAGAGAGAGAGAGAGAATGAACTATTTTTCCATAAACTTCACATTTTTAATGAAATGCAACATTTTTATTCCTTGCATGCACAATTTCCATAAATAAACATGTAATATAAAAAAAAGAACTAAGTAATACGGGAGAAACAGAAAAAAAAAAAATCATATCTAAGCAAAGACAAAATAATGTGTTTGTAATGTATGAAACTCTATATGATCGTTAATTGACAGAAAAGAAATGAGATCCTACACCAATGGATATATAAAAAAAAAAAATTAGGATAAGCCATACAATAGGGAAAGATGTAAAGAAAATTGTGAGGACAATAAACTAGAAGTAATATGGAAATATTTTAAACATTTAATTGATTTTTAATCATATATATTAGATGTTTCGTCATTAATAATTTCTTTTGGCTTAATCAAGTTCTCTGTATCACTTACATTGTTCTTATTTGTGAGTATCAAGTAATGAATAATAAATAACCTTGAATATAGTTTCTTGTACATAAATAATAGAAAATAATTGTTAAATTACTTGATTTCCACAATTGATGATTTAACACAATTGACGTTTATGATTGTTTCTATTAAGTTACTGCTATTTAGTCCATGGAAAAACTTACTTTACAATATGAATGAAAAGGAGAATGAAATATAGATAGAATATATACAATGCTTTAGAATGCAAAATGTTTAGATTAGAAAGATGCAATGAATATGTGTGTTAGTGTTCTTTTTTGCCCTTATTCGTAAGTAACATTTACTGTGTTTTATATAAAAGTTCAATTTAAGAAACTATTTCACAATCTAACGTATGATGACAATAAGATTAATATGACAATATGTTAAGAGTGATATATATGTTAAGTTTAATGTTCATTACTTCAGTGTTTAAAAAAAAATTGAAAAATTATACTGTGGATTTTTATAACACTTTGATGCTTGCTGATTGCAAATATATTAATTTAAATCAAATAATTGCTTTTCTCAAAATTTAAAGTTTTCATAGCCTTTTAAAAAGGAAACATGTTTCTAATTTTTTTAAATGATATTCAAGATTTTTAAGAAATTTTTAGATAATTTTTGTTTAGCTTTAATGATTAAAAATAAAATACTTTAAAAAAAAAAAAAAATATTTGTAAGTGTGACCACACACAAGAAACTATAACTTATTTTTGCATAAAAGATTTTTAAAAATTATATAAACTGTACATAATTTCAAAGGTCCTAGATCCTCCAAGTTTTTCTTTCATCTTAATATAAAGCAAAATTTTTAAAAATTCACAGATATCTTATAAATCTAAAAACTATTAACAAACCAATAATTAACATGCTAATAAATATGAAGACATGTTTGTATGAAAAGGAAAATATGTAGTATAAATACATATTATTCATCCTCAGTGTGTTGCAAATTTAACTCGAAAGCATTTTTTAAAATAAGAAACAAAAAGTGAAGTAAAAAAAAAGATCGAAAAATAATCTAAAATTATGTACAATGTCTCACCATTCAAAATAAATGCTTATCCAAATTATGTAAAGTTTCATTTTCGAAATTAACAAAACTATTGTTGTTGAAACAAGTGCATTGCATATGTAAGTAGCTCCCCAAAAGATTATAATGTTTTTTTCCAATTTTCGCGGCGTCACGTGTTTCCATGACAATATCTGAGTTGAATTGTCTCAATAATAATTAATAGTTCAAATTTATCAAAACAAATGTAACGATACTACCCCTTCAGCTGTATTTTTTTCGCAATTGAGAGCTAATTCTTGAATTTCTCTTCCAAATCATTTCTGAGAAGATATTTTCATATTAAAAATTATGTTCATAAGAAATTATTTTAAAGATTAAATTTGTTGCTTTTTAGCTTTGATACTATTACTTCAACTCTAGTTTTGCAAAATTTGCCGCGGTTTGTGAAGAAAAAAGAACTTGAATTCCAAAACAAATGCGAAAATACCTTTTTGGGAAAAGATAAAAAAAAATTGAAAGCCAAAACAAAAGCGAAACTTTTTTAGGAAAAGAAAGATTTTGGGATATCTTATAAACATTTCATCGTTTACGATTCTCAACAAACAATCGTCGAATGGTATTTAGCTTGTTTCTAAACTGAACTCAGATTTCTAAATTATTGTAATCCTTCAGTTTCCTTTATTCAAGAACTCAAATTTCAATGTTCTGAGTTATGTATAAGGAATGGTAGTGCACATCATGTTATATATTTGGTTAAGGACTGCTATAATGTACTTTTCACACACTAAAAATAATAAGCATTTCTATCACAATGTTTTAAGTTATTTAAAGTAAATTTTTAATTTTTGTTGGTTTACTGTATTCTGTAGAATATTTATTAAAAGCAAATGTTATTAAATAATAATAAAAATTTAACTTTTCCTTGGAAAAAGAATTATTGAGATTCTTTTTCCTGTTTTGTATTTTTAATGGTAACGTACTTAAATAATGTGCTGTTAAATCAAAGGCATTTTATTCATTAACATTTTGCATTCTTTTCTAATATTGGAGTAATATGTGGATTGAATTGCATTTTACTGAGTATTTTACGTGGAAGACTTAAGTTGTATAAAGATGTTTTTAAATTTCCAAAGGATGAAATTATATGAATTCTCCAGCAATCTAAAGAGAGCTAATTATTTTGATTTTTGTACTGTGATTCGCTGGGACCATTTTTCACCAAAGTTATGAAATGAAGGCAATTATTTAACTGAACTATTTTATGTAAAGTAGTTTTTTTTTAATAAGATACAAGTGGTTAAAGTCGGAATAGGGTGTCCCCTAGGCAATTGGCGACTTTTGGGGGCAGTAGTAATTTAAACATGGCGATTTATTAAGGTAACCCTAAGAATACTCAATACTTAAGTCAAGCACATTTGGCAACCTATCTAGGAAGTCGCCAATCACCTAAGGGACACCCTATTCCTGACTTTAACCGATACAAATTTGTGCTTTTATCAGTAATTAAGAATCATAAAGAAAATTATATATATATAATATGTTTGGTCATTAATTTTTTAAAAAAATTGATCAAATGCCCAACTTTTTTCTGTTTTCATGCTTTTAATCTTGATTGCGATTAAAGGTCTGCTTTTAACTGAAACTTTTTTGCTCTGTTCAAAGCAAATTTAAGACAAACAAGTTTTTTTTTTTCCATCTTTGTATTTCAAAATGTTATATTGTTATTATTTGCACTTATAACATGAAAGACTTGCATATTTAATTTTACAAATTAAAAATGACATAAAGAATCATTATAGTTTATCAGTTTAAACAAATTTAGCAAATTTTTAACCTTCGAGAAACAGCTACAATAATAAGACCAGATTCAAAAATTGACAAATTTTTTGATGACAATTTCCATAATGAAGGTAAAGACAGCAATTACTCCACATTGAGAAATAATTGCCAATATCTGACAATGGTTTAGTAATTTATTTGAACAAAAAAACTTTTAATTCAGTAGTTCTATTACCTTTTAGCTTGCATTTTGAACTCTTGAGTATTACCATTCATTTTAAGCAGATTTTGTTAGAAAGTCTGCCTTGTTAATTCTATCTGTTTTATTCTAGCATTTTGTATGTCTTTATATTTATTAATGTATTAATAATTGATCATAAATATCTGAACTTTTGTAACATTTTTACATGTGAAAAATCTTTTACATATCTTTTTTTCCCAAGTTTTATTTTCTCTTGAATAAAATTTTACCTTTTCTTAAAACAACTTTCAGTTATTCAATTCTGAGTTGAATTCATCATGTATTACCTTAAATATTTATAATTAAAAATTTTTGTCTAAAATTTGACTTGCAATATATATGTATATATATATATATATATTAGAAAGAAGATTCGTGTTATCCTCAAGAATTTTATTTAATTTTGTATATTTTTAAAATTTTTGTATAAACTCTTTGATGGTCTATATAAAATGTTGAACTTTTTCAAATTTTCATTTAAAGAACCTTCTACATTTATACTAAAGAGACAGGATATACTAAAAATAAAATTGTCATCTATTACAAGCTGCATTTTGAAGAAATGATTTGATGTAACAATACTCTTATAAATGTACTTGAAATCTCCTTTATTAATAAATAACTAATTAACTTGATAAAAGATATCTTTTATTAGATTTCCAGCCTTGTTTGAAAAGATTTTTTTAGTGATGATCTGTCATAGTACTTAAATAAGAAAAATTATTAATGTAGATTTCAAGTTAATAAAATTGAAGAGTATAATAGTTGTATTTTTATAAATTAAATCTGTTTCGCTGATTTTTATCAAGTTATTTCATATGTACATCATAAACTGGAATATGTGTATTCATAAAATGAAGTATTCATAAACTGATTTTGCAAATGAACATATGAAATAAAATTGTAATTTTCAGTATCATTTTTTTTCTGTGTTTTCAAAACAATATTGTTAATTTTTCTGAAAGTATTTTTCTTTTAATCTGGTTAATGAGTAAATAATTATTTTTATGTTTTGTAATTTTTTTTACAAAAGACTGTTTATTGGAATTAATGTATTCGGCTTAAACCATTACAATACTTATTTGTTTTACATTTTGACTTAGAGAGTAATATATCAATATCTATCAAAAATTTGATCTTTGTATTTTATATCTACATCATAATGGATGTTTGCCAAATATCTGATAATTAATATCAACAGATATTGAAATTAAAAACAATAGGGACATATATAATTATATAGTTCAATATAACAGTATGTAATTGATTTTTTAGGTAATTAAAATACTCTTTAAAAAATTTTGTTTCCAGGTTTTAATAAACTTACATTTAAATTATTACATTTTAAAGTGTATTTTTAATATATTTTACTTCTTGTATTTAAGAGTGCAGTTTTAACAAGTTTGAAAATCGATTAACCATGTTTAGTTATTATTATTGATTTTTTTTTTTTGAGTTATCGATTAAATATTTCATTGTTTTTATTTTTGATTGATATTCATACTATTTTTTTAGGAAAAAGAAGAGGGTCTGTGTCTCATACATCTAGAAAAATCTACTACTGTGGATTTTGTAATTACAGTTCATATAAATCAACCAATTTAAGAAATCATGAAGCAGTTCATTTAGGTTACAGACCTTTTAAATGTGAAGTGTGTTCAAAATCTTTTGTACAAAAGATACATCTTCAACGTCATTTTTTTACACATAAAATGCATCTTTTATAAAATGTATTCTCTTAAAAAATTTATATTAGATTCACTTGATATTGATATCTGAAGTGACGATGTTAATTATTTGGCAATAATATTAAACAATGTTGTATTATTTGAATTTTTTTTTTGATTGTGTAATGCATGTTAAAACAAAAAGATTTTTGTGTTTTATTCTGATATAATGATTTAACTTTATTATTATTATTGAGTTTTCATAATATTTTCTTTCTCAGCAAAAAGAAAGCCTGTTTATGTTTACTCTATAAAGAGGAGGGGGTGGGGAATTTATTTGTGTAATAAAGTAATTTATGTATTTTATTTTGTTTAAGAATTATTTTTATTGTGAGGAAAATTTCAATGATTTTTACTGACAAGTTACAAACATTTCAAAAAAGAATTATATATTTTGAAAAAAGTTATTGTTTGGAATCATTTTTTTGTATAATTAACAGATTTTTTATTGCATATGAGTATACAATTTTTTGCAAGTTATATAATTGAAAATTGCTTCTGGAATAATTAACATTTGTGCTTGTGTGAAATATTGGTCTGTGTGCAAAGAATTAAAAAAGTTTTTCAAATTTAGGGAGATCATTTCAAAATTTTAATAGACTGATCAAATTTGAGTTACAGGTTTGCAATTTGCTAATATTAGATGTATGTTTGTTACTTTCATATATATATATATATATGTATGTTTAAAATAAATAAATCATACAAAAAGATTTTAATATTTATACAAAATGTTTATTTGTCAATATAATTTATGATTTTAGAAGCTACCAAGTTTCAATTATCTTTTAATTAAATGTTCACTTTGTGTTGCGAAATAACAATTTCATATGTTTCTTTTATTGATAATAAAAGTTAAGTAAATAATTATTATGTTAATGTAAACAATTAAATTGTTTTTCTTAAAGTATAATATTTCTTGCATTTTTTTCGTATATATTTTCAAAATATTGTACCAGATTGCTATTTATTCAATTTTTTTTATTATTATTTTAGGTCGAAGAAGAGAACTTTGTAGCAAAACCTCCAGGAAAATGCACTATTGTAGTTTTTGTGATTACACTACTTATCAATCTACACATTTAAAAAATCATGAAGCTATTCATTTAGGACATAAACCTTATCAATGTAAAATGTGTTCCAAAGCTTTTATACAAAAAGTACATCTTCAACGCCATTTATTAACTCATATGATGATATAATTTTCTTTTTAAAGAGTTTTTTTACAATACTTCTGTTTTGATATGGGTTTTTTTTCCCAAGTGAAAATGAACTAATATTAATATTTAGTAGTATAAAGTTATTATATGAAGATTTAACATAATTTTTTGAATAAGGCTATTAATAAATACAGTGATACCTTGAGATACAAGTTATCTTATATACAAGTTTTTGGGATATGGGCCACTTTAAATTGATTTTTTGCCTTCAATTATGAGCCAGAGTTTGAAATATGAGTTTACTTTGGTGTATTACCACCACTCAACACAAATCACCAATATTTTGCATCATTCAGTGAACATGTTTACTTCACCACAAAATCATTCCTTTCTTGTTAAATTTCAATTGTTTTTGTAAATTTAGTTAAGCAATTTTCTCCCCATATAACAAAGAATCCAAAGAAGTTAAGGGTAAAGAATAATAGTGATAACAGAAAAAAATGTAGTGTCCTTGGAATTGATGTTGGAAGTAAGAGACAAAAACATAAGCAAGGTATAAGAGTATTAGACTCTACAAAGCAATATGATCACACTACTTCTACTATATGTATGTGGCTGAAGCTGAATGATTCAACAAAGGTTATAACTCCATCTAAGGGCATTAAAATTATTTCAAACCCACACAACTATGACCCTTGCTTTGTTTATATATAATATTTGTTCATTATGAATACATTCTTTAAAAAAAAAAAATTGAAATAGAATTGAGGGAAACTGATATAAGTTAATTTTATATTAATAAAAATTTATTTGAAATGGGAACATTTTGATTTATGTATGTCTTAAATCAAACTCTTGCCTCAAGATATCACTGTATTGTATAATAGGGCAAGAAGAGAATGATATTTTGAATGTCTTTCCAATGTATGTTACCTTACTTGCTTAAAATGAAGTCAAATTTATTATGATTGTAAAAACTGCAGTGTTGTTTGACAAATATGTATGTATTGTGTTTAATAAATCAGAACAATCTAATGATTGTGTTCTGCGAGTTGCAAAATCAAAAGTAGGGCTTTATAACCTAATTGATTAACTAGAGTGCAGTTTGGAGTCTGTTTGTTTTTACTGCACATTTTTTTTTTTTTTTTTGTAACATAACTTTATAAAATGCTGTGAAGAGTCTGAAGTATTTGAAAGTACTGATAATTTGTTGTTAACAGATTAGCAAGCACTGAACTGCAAATCTGCATGCTCCTCTATATGGAAAGAGAGAAAAAGTAATTTATGATTTTATTTTGAATTAAAAAGATAATATTAAATAAAATATAAACTTCTGCTATTAGATAATCGGAAACAAAAATTTGATTGTATAATGTGTTGAGTGACAAATACATTATTTTAGACAAAACATATGGCAATATTTATATATCATAGTCTTGAATTATTGTAAAAGAAATAAAATTTCATTAATACTGTTACAAGAATTATCATCCAGTGCGTGTATGATGAATGCAGTCCAACAAGGAGGATAATAGAGGATGGTGTTTTATTCACATTTTTCAGGAAATGATGCACAAGTAGCAAAACTTGTTCAGATTAGTGACACAACATGAATAAATGCAGCAGTTGTACAGATCAGCAACACAAGCAGATACAGAACAGCACTGCAATAATAGTAATAGCATTTTTAATTATGTTCAACTCTCCAGGTTACTTATTCATGCTGTAGAAAAATCTGTAAAATAAATACTCAGCATTTCAAAAATGTGATATCATAGAGAAAATACAGGAAAAATCTATTTAACTTTTCTTCTAATTGAGATATCAACCAAATTCCAGCATTTTCTATAATCTTTGTTTGTCACTAAGTTTGGGGAATCATAGCTTAATCTTTCCTTGGTAACCAACCAATATCTGGTAATGTCGCTTTTAATTTATAACGGTAATCCTGTAAGGAAATGTCATTGCAGGTTTGCAACAATGCTGAATAAAACATATTTATAAATAGCATCATGAAAATAATATATTTTCAGAGTAATTCTGATATTAGTCCAGTAATTATTTAAAGAGAAAAAAACTTATAAATGATAAATGGAATTTATAAAGCAACTTGATATGTGCAGTAAATGACAAACATGCGTGTTATATAATTATTGATAGGGAAAGACATAACACAGGTAGATTGAAGTGAGCTGATTACAAATACGATTTCACGCTTGTGAGTGAACTAACTCTCAAAAATCTGTTCATGATGTTGTTGGGGTCACTACTTCAATAGCTTAATTGAAATTTGACTAGCAGTAATATGAAAAAGGCATGCACATTAAGTTTTTTCTCTATATAATAATGAGTCATAGTTTAATCTCTTCTTGGAGTAGTATGCATGAAGAAACATATTCAAAAGTTACTATTTTTTAGACTTATTAGTGCATTCTTTTTGTATTATAATTGCTGGATTTGAATGATTATGCATTACAGAAATAATTTTAAAAAATGTGAAACTCAATGAAATTTAAAAAATAAATTATTGCATGAACTAATAAAATATTTTGTTCACACTAACACAAGGTATACAGCAGATGCTTAGCATATCCAAAGGATTTATTTTTGCCATATAAGCATTCATTTAGCATTGAATTTCTTCATATTAGAAAAAAAATATTTGGTATTTATAATGAAATACAGTAGCACACATATACTTTACTTACATCAGTTAAAGCTTATCTTTGGATTATTTCTAGTTTATAACCTCCATGCGGAATATATATATATAATCTGTTATACAGATCAAAGCATTGCTAAAAAATACCTCAAAAGTTATCTATGCTTCAACTTTGCATGTTTTTCATGATTTGTCAAAGTTTGTTGGTAGGTAAATACTGATACTGTACTTACACACATGTATAATTCATTTGGATTGGTATGCTAGTTAATATCCAGTCTTTTACACTATGGCAATTATAAATGCAAGTTATGAAATCAAATCTGAAATATTTGACTATCCTCTTATAAATAATATAGAGCAAATTTTATATTACATTTATCAATTTTTGTATGTGGTTGATAATAACAATTAGGTTTCAGTGGGCGAAATATTTTTAAAAAATATATTATAATATTTTAAATACATCTGATGTTTATCTTTATAAAGGTTACATTTATTAAAAATTGTGATCTGTTTTTGATTCAAATTTTAAGGTATCCATTTTTTTTTTTATAAATTTGAGTATTTTTAATATTATGGCTTAATTTCTTATAACTTTTTCTGGTAATTAGATTTAGATAGTCTTACTTCAAAATTATTCCTTTATTTTTGTGTGAATTCTAGTCAAATCACTATTATACATATTTATCAAACATTTAAATCCTTGCTAAACAAACTTCAAAATTCTGTGTAATATATTTTCTCATTTTTACTAAATATGGCTTTTTAAAATGTTTTGTTAAATTCCTGTATCATTAACCCTTCATTTTTACCTTTATGAACTGTATGTTTTGGGTATGTGATGCATCTTACCTCTGGTCTGTGATAGTCTACCATATATAAATAACTTAAAACTGTAAATATATAAATGTTTCATGAGTTGTATTTTAGTCATTTTCAACTTCCTTCTACAGAATGTTACTATAGAGTTTTTAAATTTCTTTACAGAATTGTATAATCATTAATTTAATATTACATATGTAAAGTTATATACTCATGAAAATGTGCAAATTTTTATTTATATTATCTCAATTATCTATACTTTTTTTTTTTTTTTTAATTGTGATGATTTTTGTTGAAATAGGAGCATATGTAATGCCTTTTTTTGTTGTTATTTTTGCACTACTTATTTCGCAAACAAAATAGAGAACTATCTAGTTCATGTTGAATACAGATAGTTTATGAAAAATGTTAACACAAGTTATTTTATAATGTAAACTCTGGTGTAATTTTTTGTTTGTTCCTTTTTTTAGATAATTTATAATTATCTTTTTTAAATGAAAATATGAATTAAAATTTTTTATGTGTGTGTTAATTTTTATTTATATGTAATAGATTTTTCACCTAAAACCCTCGTATTGCTTCTAAGTGCGACTGTAAGATTATGACTTAACACATAAGTTACTTACTAGCTATGATAGATTTCTGGTTATTAAAATAAAACTATATTGGTGTACAAGTCAAATATTTTCTTAACATTTTAAGGATGAAAATATTGCATGTAATATCGAACAAATTAGTAAATTAAATTGGAACCACCAACAACAATGAATAATGTATTAAATCTTTGGTTGGTTCATCATATAAGAGCTATCAGAGGTTTATCTTCTGCAGGTAAGTATGGGCAGCTCAAACTCAAGACACTCTAAATATCTTTTTCATTCCCATGTGGTTTATTATCTTTGATGAACACAGGTGACGTGCTCCCAGGATACTGTAGTGATTTTTCTCTGTTTTCGACCTTTCTTCTAATCAACTAATTTTTTTTTTTTATCTTTTTCCATTTTTCAATAATCTAGATCACAGTTATACCTTATTCGACACAGCATACCAAAATCTGGTTTTGAGGCCATTAAACTTCATCACTTGTCATAGAAAGATGAATTATCAGCTATATGTCTTTGAGATGTATGAGTGCCATGGGTAGCCTAGTGGTCACGTTCACCTACGGCATTGTTTTCATTGAGTCTTGAGGTCGCTAAAACCCCGCCGTGTAGCGGGACTGATGCACTTTAAATCTGGTCGAAGTCCTGTTGGCATGATGTGGAAGTTTGGAGAGAGAACTACTGGTCATCCTCGTCACTATATTGGTTCGAAATTAGGATGCCAGTCATTATCCTCTTGTTGCTTCTCAGCGAGATGTTAATAAACAATCACATCACTTGAGATATGAGCCACTCAGTTGCCAATGCGGTGAAGTCCATTTTTTGATATTTTCTGATTTTTCGAAATTTTGATGAAATAAATAATAATCTTCTTAGTTATTAAAGGATTTACTCGTTGGTTACTTTTTTCTAGGTTAAACAGCCCTTTTTTTAATAGCTTCTGAATATATTGTATAATAATTTCAGATGCCATTGTGAATAAGTCCACCTTTTATCAATATTTTTTTACATAAACTTTGAAATAAAAATTAAATTATTTTTCTTCTTTCCATATTTGTTGGTAACACTGAAAAACAAGAAATTCATAGTAACTGTAACCGTTACTTCTAATTAGAATTGTTCGAGTTTTATGCATGTGCGTCAAAACACAAAAATTACAAGAGAAACTTATATGTATACAATTTTGGTTGCCATAATTTAAAGACTAACGAGGGCTACATGTATGTTTGGCCTATAACCCAAGCATCGCGGGGTTCACAAGAAGTGTCATCGTGTTTAACTAAAGACATTAAATTGTACGCAAAGGATTTTCAAAAAATTATAATGTATTCAGATTCATGTTCAGGACAGAATCGAAATTTAAAAACTGTGTTAAGTTTACTGAAATTGGTTCAGAGTGAAGATATAAAAGCTGATTCAATTGAGCTTAAATTTTTATTAAGTGGGCACAGTTATTTGCCCAATGATGCTGATTTTGCAGTTATAGAAGCTTATGCAAAAAAAATTCCTTATATTTATAACCCTAGTGACTGGTATCATATAATACAAAATAGTAAAAGAAAGAACCCTTTTAGAGTTGTCAAAATGAATCCACAAGAATTTCTTTCCACAAAACCATTGGAAGAAGCTGTTACCAACAAAAAAAAAATCAACAAGTAAACTAACAGTCAATTGGCTTAATATGAGATGGATAAAATTGGAAAGGTCAAACCCAAGCAGCATTAAGTTCAAATATAATTTTGACGAGGATGATACCTTTCATGTGATTGATATAAAAAAAACAAAAATAGATGGCCAGTAAATTTAAAAAATATAACTCAATCTATATTATATCCTAATGGCAGAACAATTTCAAGAGAAACAAAAAAAGACATCATGTGTTTATTAAAGTATATACCTCCAATTAAACACGACTTTTACAGGACATTAAGGACAACACGTGAAGATCAAGATTTACATTTAAATAACTCGGAAGAAGATGATATTTGTTATGATGAATAAAAAATAAATGACAATAACTGTTTTTTATTATTTTTACTTAAATTTCTTATCTTTTTCAGCTGCCAAAAGGTATAAGTCCTAAAATTTTTAAGATGCTGTCATTATTTCAATAAATACTTACGTTTTTATTTACACATCCTGTACATATCTTGTTTTTTTACAGAGTTTACACCTTGAAAAAAGACTTTATACACTTTTCTAATTAAATTAATAAACCAAGAATTTTAAAAACTAATGTATCAAAAAACATTAATTTTCTCAATTTTTGTGTTTTGGACTTAACCGCATTGGCTTCTGAGCGGCTCATATGTCTTCTCGTATTGAAATTTAATGATATGTTAATGTAACAAACATTCATCAATTTTTGATCATTGATCAGTATTTAAATGGTATGACAAATACTAATGCTCATAGACAGTAGAGTAATAAATATTTGGCTTAAAATTTGTGTGTGTGAATCCAATAAGGAAATAAATGCCTTCTTCATTAATTATGTTATGTGCCCAAACAGTTATCATAAATCTATTATAATTCCTGAATAACAAATTTTATTCCAATTCAGAGGTCATAAGCCAGAGAGATGGGGGATGGTTGTGAAAAAGACGAAATATTTGTATTGAAATGTGGCCAAAGTAGTGGTTAGCATGTCTGGCTACAAGCACTGCTAACCTAGGTTTGATTCCTGATGGTTTCTACTTGGGTCATGTCAGCTCTTCATCCTTCTGGAGTCGATAAATGAGAACCAAATTTGCTTGGGAAGTTAATTGGGGTTCCAGTGCAAGGCAAACTAAATTATAAGTTTGAACAAAAGTTTTATTTAAATGTTGATTAATTTGGAACTATAAGTATATTGTGTTTCAAATAGCAATTTCACATATTAAATATTATCGATAATATAAATAGGAATGCTGATTATATTATATTTTTTTCAATATTAAATATTGGTGTGTCAGGCATATTTTGCTTATGCTTTCATAATATAATTAGTTAATAAATTAAAGTTTCAAGATATAAGTGTTTCATAAATAAATAATAAATTCATATTGCTTGAATTTCATATAACTTTACATATTTCATTAATTCTGTCCTTTTTTGAGGCCGCGATAGCCTAGTTGTCATGGCTTCGGATTTGTGGTCGGCGATTTACGTTCAGTCGCGGGTTCGATCCTTGGCCGCTAAAGACCCACCGCGTAGTTGAGGTTGATGCTCATTAAATCTGTCTGGGCCCAGAGTCCTTCCATTGGCGTAGTGTGGAAGTTCGGAGAGGGGGTGCCAGCTCAGGTGTCCTCCTCACTTGACCGAGGTTCAAAATTACGAGGTCTGTCGCCAATAGCCTTCCCGTTGCTTCTAGTGTGACGTTAATAAAAAACAACTATAACTGTCCTTTTTTGAAAATTTATTAATATCTCTTTTTTCCCTGCAGTAAATTAGCTTTTAAATTCTAAAAAACTTTGACATTTTTTTTAAATAAGTTGAAGTATTGCAAACATCATGAAACTACTCATTCCAACATTGGCATCATTCATGTAATGTTTATTGATAAACTTTTGGGCTGAAGAAGTAATACATACAAATACGTAAGTTACTTTAACTGTGCATTACAATGTATATACACTTTTGGAGGAATCAATATTTATTTAAGAATATTTATTTCATGTTTCAGTTTTGATATGCTACTTAAAATGTGTTAAGTGTAACTACATTAATATTTTACTTGTCTGTCTGATTTTAATATCAATCTATATTCTCAGCAGTTATTTCCTCATGGCTTGATAAAGGTTGGTTTTAATACGTCAGACAATTAAAATAAAAATTGTTGGGATAAAGGATAATTTTGTCTTATCATTAAAAATGAATAATGAAAGAAAAAAAAAAGGATACCATTGGTAGTTGCTTTAACTAGTTTTAAATAATTTCAAACAAAAAAGGAGCTTTTTTTGTCTTAAGTCTTGGATAAAAAAAAATTGATTTAATTATTAAACTCGCACAAAACAACAAATGTTTTTCTCTCTCTTGTGAATGAATTAAATGAAATTATTTTTATTACATAACATGACTGGTTTTTCAGAATTTCTAAATACCTTGAATGTCTAATGTAAAAGTTCTTCAATTATATCAATTTTAAGCATTTGAAAAATAAGTTTTTTTTTTTTTTTTTTTATGCTTGTACTAACATAAGTTTAAAAATAAGATTTTTTTTTTCAGTTACATATTGTTTTGTAGAGTTCAATGTAATATTCTCAAATATTGGTCTATTGAGTTTCTTAATTGGTGATCTATTGACTGGTATCACAGAACCTTTTACTTGAGCAGAAATAGGAAGATACACAACTTATAAGTTTTGTTTTTAATTCCGTCTTTATGTCCTTTTCAGTGTTAATGTTCTTGCCAGAAAACAGAATTTTAGGAATTTGTTATATTTATTTTTTGTACAATGCAATACATTTGCAAATGTGATTTATAAATTTAGGATTTTCCCATTTTCATTGTTTTAAATATTTTGTTATTTTTTGAAAACTTTTCAATGACACAATTCAAACTTTTAAAAACAAACATTTAATTATTTAAAATCTGTCAGAAGGTTTAATATAGGATGTTCTTAATTTTCACCTCTTTAATCCCAACAACATACTTTTAAATGCATTTTTAGTTTTTATATGCATGGTGTAATAATATAAATGTAATTGTGTCTTTTAAACAGCATAATGTAATTTTTTTGATGAAGTGACTAAAAAAATTAAATTTTATCATGATTTGATAATGGGGAAGGGAGTTAAAAGCTAGCTATTTTTCACTTCACAGACAGGAAGGTAAAATAAATTGTAAAATTTATATAAAATGACACTCAATTTCAAAAGAAAATCAGTTTTCTCACAAACATTAAAAACAATACAGCTGAATAAAGTAAACATTCATTTAACAAAAGTGAAAAATATTTTTGAATAATGCTTTTCAAAACAATTATGAAATAGAACCACAGATTTATAATATTGGTTATTTTAGAAATGCTATGAGTTGAAAAGAATAACATCACAATCAAACAATAAATTGTTCTAAATTGAAAGAATAACTTCATCATAACCTTTGTTTTCTATATAATTGTTTTTTAAAAAAATATTTATGTTAACTAAGAATATAGTAAAATGGCAATGTTTTATGGGAGATGTCCTTCAAATTTATTTCATTTTTCCATAGAACTAAATAGTTTCTTTATATTCTCTTTGCTTCATTTGGCTTGCATGACTTTCTCAACTGGATATCTAACATAACAAAGCTTGATTGTTACAGAAATTGTATGTCATTAACTTTAATGTGACTTATTACAACATGGTTGTCTTTGTAACTGTAACATATACTTTTGGTTGTAGTTGGTCTGTCATATGGAGTTACAGCAACTGCTATACATTAAATAAAAAAGGCTAGGCCTCTAAATGCTGATGTGTTAAAATTATAAATGTGGGGCACCAACACAAGTTCCTTCCTTATCATTTGTAATTGAAAAGTTTGGCCCCAGTAACTAGCTGGTCAACTCTTTATTATTATTCATTTTAGAAATGAATAAGTTTATTTTATATAACTTTTTAATTAAAAAGTATAACTTTTATTTTAACATTTTATACATATTTTTCTTCCAATTATTTACATATGTCCTTTCAGTTCCCATCTAGGTTTTGCATCAAATCTGAAAGAAAATTCAGTATTCTTAATAACAACTTTATTACTATTCTTTCAATATTCTTAATAACAACTTTATTACTATTCTTTCAGTATTCTTAAAAACAACTTTATTCCCCGAAAGAATTATATGTAAAACATAGGGAAAATTATAATGCAATCTACTAACAGTCATATTTAAAAGCAATAATTAAACTGTTCTAGTATAATCCAAACTTAACGATATTTCAACATCAATATTTCAGTTACCAATTTCAATCAATATATATATATATAATATTTGAAATTTAAAAAAAACTTGAATAAAAAATAGGATCACCAAAAAAAATTCTTATACAGATTTTTTAATCTCAAGCATGTCAATGAATGTTAACTTCTTTGTACAATACATTGCTACTGCATGACTAGTAGCAAACAAAACAACTAACAGTTGCAGGTTATAATTTATCTTCTAACTGCTATTGAAATTAGTTGGATACATTTTAATAATGCTGTTACAATGTGTGTGTGATTTAAAGTCCTCATAAACAATTTAAGTGATTTCATACATTTTTAGTTGGAAAGCATAAGATAAGCAGGCTAGGTCATATTAAGCAACCACTTGGCTTTAAGACAGAGTTGTGCAAATGTGCTGGTAGCAGTGGTTGTTTTGAAATACACGTTGATAAAATGAATATAAATTTTAAATTCTTTATTTGGCAAATAGAAATTGAAAAATAATATTTTTTTTTAAAAAAATAATGAAATATATATAGTTACAATTTTGATGAGGCTTTCTAAAATACAGTAATATATATTGTTTTACACATTATTATTTATGAGAGAGAAAATAATTTTCAATGAATACAACTATTATAATAAAATAAACTTCTTAAGATTAAATTTTAATTCATTTTCCTTTACAATTTTTTATGCATAAAATAGCATTTTACATGATTCCCAAGAATTCATCAACTACTGAATCCAACAATATGTATTGATTGAGAAATTTCAAAATTAATTTTTCAGTTGAGATTTTTTTAAAATACACTTAATTGATCTGATACATTACTTGTACAGTGACTGAATTTCAAGTTCTCTGTTAGATTGGTAAGTAATAGTGTTAATGAAGAGATGCATAAGAGTGTTCAAGATCTTTTTATATTTGAATATTTATAAAAAAAATACTTATTTTTAAAATAAAAATATATATTGTGTTATGATATTTCTACAATTTAAAATATACAAAAACACACTACTTACGTCCATCGTATATTTTTCATTCTTTTGGCTTTTGCTATTGCTTCTTGTTCTTTATTGGTTTCATGTTGTCTCTTTGCATTATATGCTTTATAAATTTTTCCAGCAAACTAAAAAAATTGTATTCAGAATTTTAAAACGATTTTTACGGTAAGAAATATTAAATTCTCAGTTGCAGTTTTTTTTTTTTTTAAGGAAGACATTTCTTTTAGTTTTGGATTTAAATACTCTAGCCAATTCTAAAATAATAATTAAGTTTTAAAGAATTCGAAGTCTCAAATATCAATCATTAAAATTTATTTGAAAATTAACATATTTCACTTACTAATTGCTAAATTTGTTAGAAAATTGAAAATAATTACTCCAAGTAATTTTTTTCTCTTGTCACTGTTTATTATGGCAGTGCCATGGATTGACAATTTGTATACCAATATGATTTCCTTACTTCATGTTATGTGGAATTTAGAATCTTCATCACACATTGATCTATTTTTCATAATTCAAAGCTGATTCAATAAAGGATACACTTCTTTATGTCGATTATATCTGTAAATTGTATATTGATCATTTATATTAAGATATGCCATATTTAGCCTCTAAAACTTGTTGACCTAGTGAATTTGTTCCATACAAAAAAGTGAAGCACATGATATTTACCTTTTAACAATATGAATTTCATATCTTAATATTTCTTTCCCCCATGATTTGTTATTAGTTAAATTAATTCCAACATTCTATCATTCACCACAAGCTGAAGTTTTTTTCTAACGTGAAGGAAATTATCTGTTGTTAGCACATGTTCTAATAAATAAAAGTATTTATTTACAATGGGAAAATTTTTTTTAATTAAGATTATCAAATTCCACATTAAAAATATCAATTTCCTAAAAAGTTTAAAATTTTCATATTCCACATTAAAAATTCAAATTGCATTAGAATGTCATTAATCAAATAATAAAAGTTTTAGATCATTTATTGTGAGGAAATTCACAAATTTTTTGTATGAATTAATTTTCATTCAATTTTTTGTATGAATCAAGTATATGAACAGTTCTTTTGGAAATCAACTTACAAAGAGTAACACAAAATTGCTTTACAATATGAGATAAGAACATATTGATGGTGGTAGATATAAATGGCTATTTTTAGAAATTAAAATCTCTTGGAACAATAAACAGCTAACTAAATAAAATTTGGAAAGAAAATGGTCACACATATTCATATTTTTAAACATTGCAGTTAAAATTTTCAACCTATATATTTGAGGGTGTTAAAAAGTGTATGTTACTTGCTTTATAAAATAAGTTTTCTTGCTTCTATTTTTCATAATAATGTCCCATCTTATCAAAAAATAATTTTTTTTTTATTAATTCAGAAGAATAACAGGTATTCAGTTAATAATATCACATACAAGAATTTGTATACAAAATTCTGAGATTGCTCTCAATATATCTTAAGTATTGCATGAGCATATGATTTGCATTTATTCTTATCTTCAACAACTGTTTATTAAACTTTAATTAAATTTTATTCAGATATAAATATGATAATCAAAATATCAATTTTGAACTTTAGAAACAGGATCAACAAGCAATTCAATTAATATAATATTTGATGGAAATTTAAAAAAAAAAAATTGAAAATTATATTGAAGAATTAAAATAAAGTATTTTATATTTGAATACATTGGAAAAGAAAAACATTTCGGTAAAGGAATACATCTTATCTATGGAATTTCTAGAAATATGGGATTTTAAACTATTGCCATTTTTGAGATATGTTAATGCTCTTTCTCAGAATGAAGAATTTTTTAAAATTACTAAGAGTGGCACATTTAAAAGTTAAAAAAAAAGTTTTAGATGATAAATTTAAAATAGATTACAAATGCTAGCATTTTGATTTCTGAAATATAACCAAAGTTCAAAATTGAATTTTAAAAATTGACCAATTTTACTTTATGTCAACAATTGTTATATGATTGATAATTAAAATGAGGGTGTAATATATGAAAAAAAATAAGTATTATTTTAAAAATAATATAAAAATTTATTTGCTCATTAAAAAATTTTAATAAAAAAACATTTTACTTTAAAAATTAGAAGTTGATGACTAAAATAATACAAATAAAGGAAGAAAAATTACTTCACGATTTGCCAGTGTATCACTTAAAATTTCAGCCTTTTCAAAATCTCCTCCAGCAATAGCATCATCAATTAGGCTTTCAACTTCACTCTAAAAGATAAGAGGAAGAATCAATAATAATAATAATAAAATGTATATCAATTTTATATAAATACCAAAAGCATGAATGATTTTTAAATTATTTTATTGCAATCATTTTCATTTCTCTCATTTTTACATGAGTATAATCTATTATAAAAATTATTACACTAATACTTCTTAATTATACCTTTTTTCTATGTCATTTGCGTTTACTTCTGATTTCTGCTCTTTTTAACATAAAGTATTGAATAAGAAAAGCTATCTTCTAAAATGAATTTTTGAAGCATTAAAGAAAAATTCATATAAAAATATTTAAATAAACTATACTTAAAAAATATTTCAATTCAATAAAAAATTTACAACACAATAAAATTAATTGTAATGATGATTATTTTATTGAGAATCAGATTGTAATTGCCAAATACTAGAAATATTGAAAGAATTCCTAAAAGTTTATACACAATAATGATAAAAATTAAATAACTTAATTTTATTAAAATTTATTTACAGATAAAATATAAATACAAACTATTTCTTTAAAAAGCAACATCAGCATAGTATGAGAAATTGATTTCCCGCTTTAAAAAAGTGGATAAAATACAAGTTTCTATGAAAAATATTGATGTTGTATTTTCTGGAGCCAAAGAAATAACTGTTTCATATCTCTGCTTACCACTTTTTGAAAATTTAGATGCAACAACTTATAAAAAAAATCACTGAAATGATAATTCATTATTAATATTAAAGCTTCTTATATTCATTTACAAAACCGATCAATACTGAAGAAACTAATAATTTTTATAGAATGCAATGGACTCAAACTAAATTCTTACTATAAAAGTGTATATTAAATGATGATCATATCCACTGAAGTGTGAAAAGTCATGGAAGAGCAATAAGCATATATCCAAATTGCAGTAACATTATGTAAGAAATGTATAAATGGGTAAGTGCATTGTGTGTGTGTGTCAGGGAATCGATCATAAGTATTCTAGTGAAATGTTTTTTGACCCGATTACAGAAGTTAGTAACAGGTTCCATGGTACAAGAGCTAAATCTACACATGCTGCACTAAATATTTGTTTAAACCGAAAAAACCCGCCTGTTTGGAAAGAAAAAATTGGTAGACCAGAAGGGTCGAATACAAGGAAGGATCACTAAGGTAGGAAGCATGTCACTTGTGTTGTGTTTACCAAAGACATTTAAACCCATGGGGGAAAAATATTGCTATGATACCTTGGGGTTTGTGATACCAGTATTTAAAAAAGGTAAGTTCATGAGGGAGCCATGCTATGGGAATTAATAGACTTAGAATACTGAATGCTAGATGAATAGAGCATTCCATTTCAGAAATTGTTTAGATAATTCAACATTCCTTGATCCAATGTACTAAGAACATAATTTCACATATTACCTCCTCCTATTAATGACAACGCAATGGCTGAGAGTATCTAGTTAATGATCAAGACCAGCGATGTCAGCATAGAGTAGCCAGTGCTACCAGGCAAGCAACACTGTGTCAAATAACAGTAACAATCAATGTGGAACATATGATAAACATGTCTGTGAGAAAAATGCAATAAAATTGGGAGTTGTTGGTATATGGCAGCAGAAAACCAATTTGGGTGCCTTTATTAATAACATGCCATTGGCTGCAGTGCATTTTCTGGGCTTGTGAACATATCGGTTAAACCCTAGATGAATGGAAAAACATTGCTAGGTCAGATCAGTCATGATTCTGATTGGTAAGAGTTGATGGAAGGTTCCAGGGAGGTGCAGACTCAAGAAAGCCATGGATCCAAGTTGTCAACAAGCGTTCTGCAAAAGTGGTGTGGATTGCTTTTACATGGTATGGACTGGGTCTTCTTGTCAAACTGAACCAATTATTGATTGGAAATAGTTATGTATACTACTTGGAGAACCATTTTCAGCCATTCATATACCCAAACAAGGATAGAATTTTCCCAAAATGTCAATGTGCTATTTTGGAAAATTCCATCATTCTATAAGGTCAAAATCATTCCTGAATGGTTTGAGGACCATTCTGGGAAATTCTAGCAAATGATTTTGCACCTAGATTTGCCAAACAGGAATCGCAATGAACATATATGAGACATGATTGAAAGGTGCACAAATTTTACACTTTGCCAAACGAAAGATCCAACACAGCATTAGGAGGTACCTCGTGATTTTTGAGATTTCAGTGCACATATTAAAAATAATCTATATTGTAGAGATGATTGAAAAATCATAAATGGTTGGTATTATTAGCAGAACAATATATTTAGCCACTTGTTAATTTGACCAATCAAGTTTCATAAAACCTATACATACTTGAACCTGGACTTCTAAATCAATTGCACCTGGAAATCAAATGGCACTAAATGTTGTGACTGGCTGCAGTAATAATACAAATATCTTTTGTTCTACTGATGACAGAACAATAAAATAAAAAACTGACTGCAAAACATTAAAAATTTTCATGTTATGAAAACATACATTAATATTTGGAGATGAAAACAACTTGCAGCTATTTGTGATAAAATGAAGAAAATATATAAATTATATCATTTAAATGGACTTATACCTGTACTTTTTTGTAAACTGGAGAAATGATAATGTTGTGAAGCTTTGTTCCATATATACACTATATATTTTCACTAATTCAGTAGTACCTCTCATAAAGGGACACCTATTTAAGGAACATAATGTATAGTCCCACTGGGTGTCCTTATTAGGAGTTACTACTGTATTTTTTTTACTGAGTGGTGAGTACTAAGTGGATATGAGTAAGGCACTTCTGAAAGCAGTCTTCTCTTAGGTGCTGGACATATTTCAATAAATATGAGAATTATGAACCTGATGGATCCTAGTTATCTTTTTCTTTCTCGCAGAATTTATTGCTTTTGATATACACATGTAATGCAACCCCTAATACACCCTAGCAATCCTTCTCTATTTTTTACTCTCCTTGTCAACCAATTTTTAACTATTTCAGACTATATTAAAATTAAAACAAATGTTTGGATCAGATTAGCCAGATCTGGTTCTTGTGCCATAAACCCTGTTACTCACTCTCAAAGCAGCCTATTATGCAGAGACAAATATTGTACTTCCTAAAGAAATACAGAATGTTTCATGAAAAATCAGCCACTGACTTACAATTATTAAGTTGTTACAGTTAAAAGAATACCATGCATTAAATACATAAATATTTATGGAATAAGAGTTTTTGCAGACAAAAAATAAAATTATAAACCGGAGTAAGAAAAGCTTCTTTACAGGCTGCCACAGACATTTATTTGTAACACGGAATTACAAAATAAAAATTAACTTCCTCCATTCTATTGTAACACTATTGAAAACTTTCTAATTAGAAACTGTATCTAATTATACTCATAGAGCTGAGTTCCAATAGTCAATAAAAGATAATATTTTCTTTCTGCCTTTCTTTCCTAAAGAGTATTTATTGCACTACAGAATGGTATCACTAACATTCTTTCTTAAAACAAATTTCTGACTCATGTATTGAGTACTGAATGAATTTTCATATTCTTTCAAGGACAATTTGTGAGGAACCAGCTTGATATCACAAGATGTGTGTTACATATTTTAGCATTCATATCAATAACTTGAGTACAAATACCCAACACTTATCTTTTATAAGATAAGAAGACAAGCCTTTGAAAAGAATAGGATAAATGAAGAAGTATATTAGAATTCTGTTACATTCATTTTTAGAGAAACTTAAAGAATGAAATTTTAAACTTAAATTTTTTGAGCAGAAATGCTATTCCCATAACTTTTATATCAATTATTCAGCAAACAAACATCGTAAGAAATTTTATAGTAATTAAACAATACTAGTTAATTTCCACTATATCCTTTGTGTTCATATGTATTATAATAAAAATATAGAAGAATTAAGTTTCTTTTAACGATCTAAAAAAATGATACATTATTCCAAATAATAATCTAATACCCCAATTTACAATTGTCTGTTCATTGATTAAACAATTTTTTAATCAATATTCATAGTGATTCAGTTTATATATATATATATATATATATATATATATATATATATATATATATATAAAGTTATACTGATGGCAACTCATTGTAAATCAAAAACAGCTCTAATTTCAGGAGAAAATACATGAACAATTCAGCATCTAAGAAACCGTATTACATATTCACCTTATCCACCCATTTTTGATTCTATTGGGCTAGTCCTTCACGGTGCATTAATTTCTATAACTTAGAATGTATTTTTGAAGATATTTTCTCTTATAAAGTATATTTTTTATTAATTTTAAACTAAAAAAAAAACCTGAAATCTGATACCTTTGGTCCCCATTCCCCATGAGATACTGGTCCTTGTAAATGACTGTTTACTGTCAGATAAGGTTTTATTTCTTTCCACTCTTTTTCTTCTGTTTCCTTAGTAGGTTCACTATAATGGAACATGAATAGTTATGAATGAAGAAAATCTATGTAAATGGCAATACTAACAACAAAATTCAGAATATATATTTATGCTAAAAAAAAGTATTGAAATTATTAGGCATATTAAAAATAACACTTTGGTTCCATTTAGCTTAAAAGTGAAAAATCAGGATAATTCAAAAATTAAATGGAGAAAATTTGTGAATTCAATTAGCAACATAATAATTAAAATGAGAAAATAGTGTAATCATAATGATAAATACAAGGAATTTATACAGACTTGAATAATAATTAAAATGGATTTGGCAAAACGATTAAGAGAGCTTTGGAAAAATCACTTTGTTATACAACTGAAGAATTAATAACAAATACTCAAAATACTATAAATTTATTTTCTAAAAATAATAGATAAAGAAAAAAAAATTATGCCTCCCACCCCCTCCTTTTCTTTTCAGAACCGTTGTTTGTATTAAACAGTGACACAAGGATGAAAGATATTTATATACTTTAGAACAGCACCAGATGTAAAATTTGATTAAATTTAAATTTGCATTTGTTATAAAAATTAATTATTAAAAAGTAAAAAAAAATGCTTTATTTATTAATCAAATTAGTAAATCACCTTATTTTAATATACAAACTATAATAATACAATAAAGTTTGGTACAGATGACACAATTTTCTTAATAACTAAAAAAGTTGTGTATGAATTCTTTTTTAACAAAGTAATTAAGATAAAATTAGCATAGTAAAAATATCAAAAAACCATAAATTCTAAATGTACAACATTGACAACAAATATAATTATGAAAAAAGAAATTGTATCAAAACAAAACTTTGTACTTTGAATCTAAACAAAAATAAAATGTCTTTTGTATACTTTTATTAAAAATATATTTTTCTAAATCTGAAACAGAAGCAGAGTATAAAAGTAGAAGAAAAAAAATGAGTTTTGTACAACAGTGCAATTTTATTTAACCATATTTAGAACTTTGGGGTGGGGGGGAGAGTTCCATTCACATCACAGTAATTTTCCACTTGAGGGAAAAGTTTGTTCTTATTGTCTATCAAGTAAGAATGTTTGCAGCATTTTATAATTAATAACATAGATGAACAAAAAGGCAGATGTTAAACTAATTGAAACTTAAAAGTATAATAGGTACAGGTTTTGAAAGCACTAAAGGTAGGTAATTCTCAAGAACTTTTCATACATAAGCACTGTTTAAAGGTAAATCAATGATTATGAAGAAAAAAATTTGCTGTCTATTAAAAAGACAAAAATATATAAGCAAAAAAAATTGTTTTAATTTATTGACTAAACAAAAAACCCAATTTTTAATAAAATGAAAACACATAATTCACCTGCCACATGGCTGGTTTTTTTTTTTTGCTTCAATTGCAAAGGTTATTATACTATAATAATATTTGTGATATAAAATTATTAAATTGGCAACTTTACTATGTGACTCACTAAAACAAATGCCATAAATAAACTCCAATAACATTCCTATTTTAATAAAGCTACTCTACACATGAGATATTTTAGAGCGAAGTTAAATGTGTCACTAATGATATATCAGAGTTCATTCTCAATCTAAAAAAAGGCAATGCAAATTTAACACTAGAACAATAGGAGCAATCACTTTGACCACAAAACTACTTAGAGAAGCAATTATTCTAAAATGATTACATCAACTTATTTAAATTTCATGACTTTTATCGTGTTTTTGAGATTTTTAAATACAATGTAATTTTTTCTCCATTTTATTTTACAAATGTATAAATTAATGTTTTATATAGGACACCAAAGTAGTTGAAAAGACTGCCATAAAGCTTTGTGCCATCTGCTTCAGAAATACCTTTTTTTTCACCAGATTTTCTTTTTTATTCCCTTCAAGCATGCACCTGTTTGCAGCACCAAAATAGGTAAATGTGAATAAATAACACTTTTTCAAGCATTTACAATTGCAGATGTCTAACAACTATTTTTAACATCCAAATTAAAAAGTCTGAGTATTGATGAATTTTTAGCCCTTTATCATAAAATAGATGAACATTACAATTATGATGATGAAAATAGAGATCCTGATTTCAAGATCCCTCCTGAAAGCTAATTTCACGAACATTATTTGACTAGTCAGAAGAAGAAAAAATTGATGATGAAAATCCTGTACAATAAACAGTTGGCTTTTTGCCAATTTTCCCACTTCCGAAGGTACTTATAGCCAAATTTTTGATGAAAGTTTCATTATGTCTGGGAGATACATCAAAGGAAATATTTTGAAAGAAAAAACCGGGTCTACTCATACATTAAGAAAAGTATTGGAGGAAATGAAGCTTCATCTTGGTATTTGCTATTTTCTGAATCCATACTAAAGCATATTCAAAAATGTATGATTGAAGAAATTTACCACCATTTAAAAACAGATTTATAGCAATTGGATGCTTTTATTATGCAAGAATGTGCTACTCTTTGTTAGACTAGAACAACTTGTGATCAAAGTAGTGAGGTCCTCCAGTAATCAGTGAAATAATGTTGCAAAACCATTTCAAAGAAATCTATGGTTTCATGACAAATCAACTTGAATTACGAATAACTAACAAATTTACCCTTGCCTTCAAGTTATATTAACCTTTTAAGGAAAATTCTCAGTTGTTTCATAGCAGGAGAAACTATAACAATTGACACATTGTTGTTGCCATGTAAAACATACAAAAAATTTATACGGCATGTGGCAAAAAAGCCTGAAAAATTTTGATTAAAATTCTGGCTGGTTATGGATGTTGAAACCAAATATGACGATGGGCAGATAAGTTTTCGATCTGACCTAGAAATGATGCCAGCAATCTAACATTTTACTGGAAGTCTATAGTTCTATCTTTATTAGCTTATATATAAAATTTCAGGATGATTTCTTTTTGTTAGTATACATTTGACAATATTTTAAAGGAGACATATAAAACCACTTTCATAAAAATGGACAAATTGGAAAAAGGAGCCAATACAAAATACTTCCATTTGAAAGGTTTGATGCCATTTCATATTAAACAAGAAACTGACTCCTCATTATACGACTCTTCTCCATCACATTCAATAATTAAATGGTGGATTTCTAATTTGAACAAGGTAGTACAAGCACTAAAGATGAACCTCATCCTGGATGCCATGTAGCAGTACCGACTCTAAATAATATAGAATATAGCCATAAAATCATGCAGGAAGGCACGTAAATAAAAACTGAATGAGAATACTAAAACTGTTAAATTTTCAAATCAGTAGGTATTATTTTTCATGACACTTTAAGCATACAGAAGCTCTGTGTGAGGTGGATGCCCTGTTGTTAACACCTGACCAAAAATTCAACAGGAAAACTATTCAACTAAGAATTTAGCATTCTATAAGCAGAGCAGCAAAGTATCAATTTATAACTATGGATGAAACTGCACTCCTGAAAGAACAATGGTCAAAGGCTAATGAACCAACCCAAAAGAAGGCAAAAACAGTTTTGTCAGCCAACAAGATTATGGTGTCTGTTTTCTGGGATGCAAAAGGAATTATATGCATGATTACCTCGAAAAGGGTTAAATCATAAATAGTAAATACTATGCAAGCTTATTCCAGGGCTTGAAAAACGAGGTTATGTTAAAATAACCACATCTAGAATATATATATAAATAGTGACTATCACTTATTTCCTAACCTCAAAAAATGGCTTGGCGGATACAATTTGCAAGCAATAAGAAGGTTATTAATGCAGTAAATGGGTATTTTGAGGAGCTTTGCAATTTTTTTTTTTTTTTTTTTATAAAAAAGGGAATAGTTAAATTACAGCACCAACATGAAAATTATATTTAGCTTTGAGGGGATTATGTTGAAAAACAAAGGCAAAAAAGTTTTTTTTTTTCTGGAAGGAAACTTATAAGCCCAACCTTGTATTTCTTGAATGGTTTTACAAATCTAGAATAAGATGAAGAGAGATGGAGAAGTATGCTATTTGGTAAATATGTCATTATGAAACTAATAAATCTGTTTCAAGGGGGAGGGAAATGTATCATGCAATTTTTTTTTTTTTTTGAAAATTCTTTATTGGAGAAAAGAACTGGCATAATGAGTCTAAATCAAAGAGAACTTACCCTGATTTGCTAAGATACAACTCTCAAACACTTATGAAAAGTTTTTTTGAACAGCTAAAACACTGTAAATGACTTGTAGAGGATTTAGAGGTAGTAGAAACTTGTACAGGAGACTAACCAAATGTTTAAATTATGAAACAATTATATTTTAGAAATAAATCTATAAAATAAAAAAAAATGACTACATCTTCTGTACCATGCACAGAAGCATTAAGATCATTGATAATTTTCAAAAACTCTAAGAAACAGTACAGTCTTTAGTGTGCAACTCAATCAAACTATGCAACTGATTTCAAGAAGATGGGTCTGTTTACATTTTTTTATAATGTTTTAGATATTGCAGCTGTAAATTCCTAAATTTTATTTAGAGCATGTAATTCTTCACAAATTTCTTATACATCCTTTATTCTGAACTTTATTAATGAACTGAGATTTTCATTTAATTTATAACTTGTAAAAGAAACCATCTGCCTGCCTTTCTAAAATGCTTTAATTAGCATTTTTATTTCTGAATAACAACATTATATAAATGCATTGATGACCATATTTGGGAACACATTTTAAAACTTTTATACTTTTGAATTTTACATGCTTGGAAAAATCTAATTGTTTCATCTTATACAAATATTAATATTTCATTTAAAAATAAATTTAATGGTGAATTTATTCAGATGGGAGGGAGACTGAATTGAAATATGTTTAATATTTAAAAACCTTCATTTTAATTTTTAAAAAATTACATCATAAACAATATTTCATCTAGTATTTAGTAGGATATACTTTATTCTTGATTACGATATCATATCATTAAGTTGACATTTATTTGAAATTCCTCTTTTGTTATTACATGAAACCAACTAGTAAATATAATAGCTTCTGTTAAAAACATCTGTAATATTTAAAAAATTTCGCTTTAATTCTTAAAAAGTTTCATTACATTTACTCTAAAAAAGAAACAAGTTTGAATGATTTTAGATTGTGATCAAAATGTAAACTTTTAACAGCCCATAACAAACATTGTTTTGAGGAGCAAGCATTATATGCAGGTTGAAATTTGTTCTCTGGAATACAAGGTTAGATCTTAGGATAAAGGGTTAACTTGGCAACAAAACATTTTTTACTATAAGTCACCAAACTGATAACACTATTGCTTATGAGGATATGGACACAATTTTTTTTAATGCTTGACTGCATTAGTATGTTATTAGGCTTCGCTGAGCACTGGGAATTTTGAATATGTCTCATTTCAAAAAGTTGGCATATAGCTTTTCCATTCATTTAGAAGCTTGAGGTATGAAAGATGTGCTTGATTGGTGTATATCTCACAGATTGACAGCAATAACACAAATGTCCTGTTTGTAGTGAAGAAATGAAGATGCATAAAAATAAAGAAACAAAAGGTAACTATGAATGGAAAGTAATGAGGAATAATGCTGAAAGTAAGGAGGAGTGAATCAGCATAAAAAGGAGGCGAAAAAATGTTAAGAGTGGATATTAGTTTGAAAGTAGTATGAGTGAAATTTTGCTAATTATGAGAATATAGTTTAAGAAAGTGCAGAATGGTTTTTAAGAGGAAGAAGTATGTTTTAATAAAAATACAGTGATTTATTGATTTAATTTTCATCATGAGAATTACGTGATGAATGTAAGTGTTTCACCTGAAGGAAATAGAGTAATTCTGAAGACTGATATAAGTAAATAAGGAAAAATGAAGTATAGAAGAAGTAAGTTTTTTAATGCACATGGATGTTCAGTAAGACTGAAAGAGGGATAGATATCTGTTTTTTTATAGAGGTAGAACTGCACATGAAAGAATTGTTTGGGCAGGGTCATTACATTCATGGATTGTTGGAAGACCTATGATTGCCTCTTGAATGAGGGGTATAATAATTTAAAAAGTCAATCATGGTCTGACTCTTAAGGACCCTAAAACCAGGATTAGATTGGTTTTACTTATGTTGCATTAGAAGCAACATGAGGATTGTTGAGGATGGTTATTGTAATTTTGAACCTTGGTCAAGTGATGAGAAAGACAGCTAAGCTGGAACCTACCTCTCCTAACTTCCACACCATGCCATCGAACGACTCTGAGCCCCAATAGATTTAGCGTGCATCAGCCCCGGTTACATAATGGATCTTTAGAAGCATCAAGGCTTGAATCCATGACTTGACAAAAACCACAGGTGCGAATCCGTGACCATGACCCTGAAATCAGTTCTAACACTAAAAGAATTGCAGGGACACTATTGGTAGTCAAGTATTCTTTAAAAAATTTTACTACCTAGCAAAAAATCAGTTCTATCATTACTTCACTTAATACATGTGCCTAACGGCAAAGGAAACATTCTTTGAATGATGAAACTTATCAAAAATTCCTTCAACCAAGCATCCACATTTATTCACCAGTGGATACAGACAACTTTCAGAATAAGGTAATTTTTTTCTATTTTTATGGTTTAAGGAATTTTTATACAATCTATTAAATTCAATTTCTTTACATCTACAATACTTTGGTCAATCACAGGGTAAGCTATTTAAACTTTCAACAAGTAAATTTGAAATCACTCAACCGTTTTGTCACCTATGGCAGATGGATATGAATGGCGTTGCAGAACGAAAGGAGAGAATTTGTTATATGTTTTGTTAAAAGATAAAGATATTTGTTTCATTTATATGCATGGTAATAACAACATGCGATGTTCTGCAAATTATGATATTTTGGTTTGAAAGGTGTATGAATGAATTTGTAATTCAAATCTGGTTGACTGATAGATGTGAGTAGCATTACAGAATGAAAGAGGGGGGGAGATTTTGTTAAATATTTTATATTAAAGAGAGATATTTATTTTTATGTGTGATGTTCCCGGAGTAGCAAAGTTTAAGTTTGGATATAAACATGAATGAATTTGTTACGAGTCAAATGAAGATCCATGAGATTGAACAATGAATGAAAGAAGAAAATTTAATGTCTTCAGACACTTCATCCAGCCTGTCAGTAGCATATATATACCTCTTACTAAGAATCTAATGAACAAATAAATTTTTTGATAATAGGTTAAAGAGGTAATTTGGTTTAAAAATTTCATGTTTCTTCATTTAGCACTCTGTGAAGTTTAAGTAATTCCATAAAAATTCACCAATTTAGAGATTTCCAAAATTATGTTAAGGGTAGGGGTCAAACTGCTCTTTTACCAATAACTGTATGATGAAAATAAGCCAAAGAAAAACGTGGACACAAATAAAAAGAACTGGTAGGCCTGATATATAATGAATGCTTTTCCATTAAAGGGGACTGTAAAAAATCGCCAAATCAAGCTGTGCAAATTCACTTCTCTCCTGATGCAGTACTACTGTGGTTGCCTATGATTTCACTCACATTTGCAGAAAAAAAATTAACCATCCCCAACGGCCCCTTCTAATGGAAAAGTACCAAACAATGTAACTGACATATAAAACAAATGATTTACATTTCAAATCATTTAATCAATTTCCATGCCCCACACAGAGGCAATTAGAAAATAAGCTCGTTCAGAGTTTCAGTTAACCAGATGGCAAATCTCAGCAACTACTCAAGCTGAGTAAACCTCTTGTATAAGCAAATTCTGTCTGCCATGTTAATAGCTGGGATTTCATTGCTAGACATAAGAGTTGAATGACTGGTTATACTGGGCCAGAACTAAGCATTTTGCGCTACTTGTTCCTAACAGGCCTAATCTGGCCCTAGATGATAAAATATGCCAAAACTAAACTTAAAGCAGAGTAAAAGAAATATCAATCTCTAAAATAAAGCTTTATTGAATTTAAAAAGGTACTTGACAATGAATCTCACCGTTCATTACCAGCTTATTAACAAAATATTATAAGGGAAGCAATCAACACAACACCTGTTAAAGAGGAAGAAATAGAAGGGTGATATTTTATACAATTCACTTATTATTTATAAAACAGAAATCTGCATACGGTCCATTCTGATCAACCATTAATAATAGGCGACCAATCATAAATATCACCACTTGTAACATAACAGAAAAATGTACTGAATAGAAATCTCTGGTGCCTCATTGTTCATTAAAATCACTATGAACTTGAATTAAAGCTCTCCATTATATGTTTTGAAAATTTATTTACTGTGTTGGTTCAATAATTTCCTTTCTAGGGATTTCTTAAAACCTATAATTCAAGTTTCTTAAGTAAACATTTCAATTTTTAGATATTAAAAATTATGTATAAGTTAGGAGGAGGGCATAAGAACTTTGGAAAGACATTTGTAGGACACAGAACAAAAAAATGTAGGGGAACACCGCTTTAAAATTAAAATAACATTCAAATTTAGTCAAACTATATTTGAAAAATATGTTTATTATTAGAGTACAAATATAAGATTAAAAACAAATAATGGTACTTTTCCATTTCGCCATGTAGACTTTATTGGCGACAACACACATTAAACAAATATTCCGTTTGGTGTCGGTTGTATCATTTTTGACAACTTTATCGCTTGCGGAGGCGAAATGGAAAAGTACCCAAATAATAATGATGCAAGTTCTTACCAAACTGCAATATTTTGTTCTTTTTCAACTAATTCTTTTACAAATGGATCTCTCAGTGCTTTTTTAATTAATTTTTTAGCTCTTCTTCTTTCAGTTATTTTCTGTCGATGAGCACAAATGGATCGTATTTGTTCAGATTTCTTTTTCAACTCTTCAAATTTCTGAGAAAAAAAGTACCAAATATAAGGATAAAAATATTTAAACAAAAGTACAAAAAATGAAAAATTAATATTAATTTCAATAGTCTTCAAACCTCATTTTTTTGAAACATTGATTTGTTGAAAGTATTACAATTCTCTTCACCGCGAGCCTCTTTTTCAGAGTCATGACAGTTTTTATTCAGTTGTTTTCGTTTTTTCAAAGACCAATTTAGATCATCCAGGTCAGAATCGGAGGAGTCATCCATTATTTGTTTACAAATGATGTTAAAAAAGATTGATTGATTGGTTTTTTGAAGGACATGCAGCAACAAAGGCTAAAAATTCCTTTTAAAAGATGCTATTCGGTCAGTAGATATTGAAATACTTCAAAAATATACAGAAATATTCAATATATTTGTTTCCAAAAGTTTTTCGAAAGTAATATTACAAAATAGAAGCAAAGCAGAGCGGATATGTAAAACTGTAAATGATGTAGGAAATAGGAACGAATTAGAGCAGAAAAATAAAAGTGATGTAGATAATAGGAACGATTTAGACCGGACGTGTAATGCCACTTTGGAATGGCAGTGTTTATTCCTACAAAGTGTAGACTATCAGATTTTTCTAGGTTACCATATCCAACTACTTATGAACTATTGGCTATTTTCTAAATAATTACAATAATGAAACAAATAGCAAATCCCCGATTCGTCTGTCTTGTTGATATAATGCAAAAATTTTCAATTCATCCGGTCGTAACAAAAAAAAAAAAAGATTATAATATTCTTTTAAAGAGTAACACCTTGCCATCTGAACAATACCTTATTCAATTAAGAATTGATTAAATTTTCAAAAAGTCTTAAATTTTTATATTAATATGTTTGAATGTAATATTCATCAGAAACATTATATATGTAATGAAAGCGAATTAATGTTAAATTGTAAATACGAGCATTTTAAGCTGAAAATAGGAAAGTATAACATTTTAAAAAAATCATGTTCAATTTTGTTTGTTTGATCTTCAGTGAACTTGGAAATCTTGTTAGCTTTTTCAAATGAAATTAAGTATTCAATAGTTAAGAAAATATATTTTTTTACAAATTGTCATGTGTAATAATCATTTAATAATAATAAAAGCAAAACTTGTGCTTTTGTTAATTTATATTTAATGTTATTTTTATTTATGTTAAATATTTTTTGCATAATATGTATCACATTTTATATCTATGTTTAAATCCTAATTAAACTTTCAATTTAGTGTAAGAAACTGTCAGTTTTTATAATTCTGAATTATAAGAACCCATTATGGTAAAAGTATAGACAGAGTGTGGCAAAAGTATATAGTATTGTGAATAGTCTCTTCTAATTATCCTAACTCATAATGATATTGATCTTTTTTTTTTTCCAACTTTAAAAATCATTCATGATTGCATCCATTTTTGACAGTATTATGTAGTTAGAATTTTAAAATAAATCTTAAATATTTTAAACATGTTTACTAATAAGAGATTCAGGATGAAAATTAGCCAATTTTTTTCCTAATACATAGTTGTATATATCTTGATGTATATATTTGTGTGAAAAAAAAAGTAAATGCAACATAAGCATAATTTCTTGGAAATGTTTTGATTGAGAAGCTAGCTAAAATTCTAAGCTTACAAAAATGAAATTTCATTACATTTTACATTCAATTAGAAAAGTTTATTTCAATTATTATAAGATTTTCAATTTATGGAGTCAAACAAATATACAAGAAATTATTACATTATTTTATTGAGTAACAACTTGCCATCTGAACAATATTTAAATTCAATTAATTGATTTTCTCTCTCTCTAAAAGTCTTAAGTTAAATTAAAATGTTTGTGGGTAATATTCAATAGAAACATCGTGTTTTTAGAAAATATACATTTCAGTTATACCTAAGTTTAAATCTTATTAACATTGAATTGTAAATAGGAACACTGTAAGGTGAAAATAGGAAAGTATATCATTTTAACAAAATCATGTACAATTCTGTTTGTTTGGTCCTCAGTGAACTTGGAAATCTTGTTAGCTTTTTCAATTGAAATTAACTATTCAATACTTAAGAAAATATATTTTTTTATAAATTGTCATGTGTAATAATCATTTAATAATAATAAATGCAAAACTTGTGTTTTTGTTAATTTAAATTTAATGTTATATTTATTTATGTTAAATATTTTTTGCATAATATGTATCACATTTTATATATATGTTTAAATCCTAATTAAACTTTCAATTTAGTGTAAGAAACTGTTAAGTTTTTATAATTCTGAATTATAAGAACCCATTATGGTAAACATATAGACACAGTGTGGCAAAAGTATATAGTATTGTGTGATATTTATCCTAACTCATAATATATAGATTTTTTTTTTTCAATTTTAAAAATAATTTATGATTATTAAATAGTGAGAATTTTAAAATAAGTATTAAGTATTTTAAATATGTTTACTAATAAAAGAGTCGGGAAGAAAATTAGCCAATTTTTTTTCAAATACATGATTGTGTATTTCTTGATACACATATTTGTGTAAAAAATAAAAGTAAATGCAACATACACATAACATTTCATAGGACAATATAGAGTAAGAATAATTGTAAGCATATAAAAATTCTTTACATTTTACATCCAAACAGAAAAGTTTATTATGAAAACAGATTAAAATTATTTTGTTGAGTTACAAAAGCGTCATCTTGATGACTACTATTTGGCCCTGAATCTGTTATATTCAGTTGTAATATTTTTTCTTAAATTAAATTTCACTCAACCTCAAACTAATGCAGACTTTTATTTTAGTTTAACTAATCTAATTCATGTAAATAGGATTTGAAAATAATTGTTTGAACATTTTTCATTCCCTTGTATTAGTGAACAAAATTGTTGAAAATACATATATTTTATTTTCTTAGTCTTTCTAAAATATTCTTTTGGGATTTTGATTAATGGTAAGATAAAACGAAAGAAGCCTTTCATTAAAATGCGAAACAATTTATATTAAATACACCCAGGATAAGTAGATGATTTTGCTTGCATCTTGTTAAAAAATAAAGCCTATAACAATTTTTAAGTTATTTTTTGAAAGGGGGGAAATGAGTTTGTTGCCACTTTCTTATTTTGTTTTTATTTTTAATTAGGTTGCGGATATGTGAAAGGAGTCTGAGATGCGGTGTGGGGATATTTTTTGAGGTGCTGGCTAAGTTAATTGCAATTTTGATGTAGTTCATAAATGCATTAATAACTTCATCACGATCATTGATATTGTTAATTTCCAACTTTCCGGGGAGATTATTATAGAGAAATTCTTGATATTGGAGCCAATTAGCGTTTGTGATGTTGCAAACGTGGGGAGGAAGAATCTTAGTGAGAGCTATTTCCATCAGTTTGGTTTTATGATCGCTGCTGAGAACGTTAATGGCTTTAATGTTAAAAAGCGAATTGCTTAATAAAATCTACGTCGTACATGAGGACGTTTTAAAGAGGTAGATAAGGCTTTTTCCTAATCATCATAAAAAAGAAAGTTCTAAATACAATTAACCATTTATAATGTGGCCGCAATAGCCTAGTGGTCATAGTCGTGACTGGCAGTTTTCATTGAGTCGAGCCTTGATGCCACTGAAGACTCGCCGTGTAGCCGGAGCTGATGTACGTTTAATCTGTCGGAACTCAAATGCCCCCCTGTTGGCGTGGTGTGGAAGTTAGGAGAGGGGGTGCCAGTTCAGGTGTCATGTTCGTCACTTGACCGAGGTTCAAAATCAAGGGGTCCGTCGCCAATAGCCCTCGTGTTGCTTCTGGTGCGACGTTAATAAAACCACCCACCTTTTTTAATAACTGCATTTTAAAAAATGAATTCTTTACTTCAGTTTCGAGCTCCGCTGCATAAAAAATTCCTTTTTCATATATATATATATATAATTGATAACATTTAAGAAATACATTCTTTCATGGAAAAATTCCAAATACAATTACACATTTTGTATTAAATGAATATTTGAAAAATTAATTATTTACATCAGTTTCGAATTCAACTGCATTAAAAAGTTTCAAATACGATTATATCCTTTATATTGATTGTATTTTCAATAAATATATTCTTATAACCATTTTCGAGCTTGTTTTACTTTTTAAAAAATTTTACAACATTTTTAGAATATTTTATATGCTGTTAAAGAAATTTAAAAAGAATTTATGCTTTAGAAAGGAGGGGGAGATGTCACACACGCTGCAAAAGGATATTTACTACATTCCATTTTATAAAGAAATTACAGTTTTAATATTTTAAGTAGTTGATAATTATTAAAGTTTTGAAAACATATTTTATCATAATTGAAAGCCATAGAACTCATCAATTTGTGATCATGACCTCGAAGTAAGGTGCTGTTCTATTTTTTTCTCCCATGGGGTTTATTGTCTTTGGTAAATACGAGTGACGCACCCTCGGGATACGCTAGCGATCTTTCTCTATTCTCGACTCTTTCATGCCAAATTATTTTACTTTTTTCCATTTTTCAAACATCTAGATCATATCTTGTTTGGCGCAGCATAACTGTATCTGGCCTCGCGCCATCAAACTTCACCATCTCTCTTATCAATTTTTGGGAATAGTATCGAAAAATATAGACTGAATTTCTACAAGTGAGATTTTGTTTTTCTCTCTATTTTTCTTTAGTTTATTATTATAATTCTAAAT
>BMAW01033625.1:336080-371067 GCA_019974015.1 Nephila pilipes | reverse complement strand
GCTTTTAACTACTAATTTCTATATTAGTGTCCGTGTCTTTCGCTATTCAATTTTGCTTTCTCTTTAATTTTTATTAACTCTTCCACTGTTTAAATTGATCGTATAGCTATTTAGAATATGCGAATTTGATTTTAATTACTGGAAACTTAATTTTCTACTTAATTATGGAGCTTCCAATTATTTTAATTTAATATAATAGCTATTATGACAGTATTCCTTCCTTTTAAGAGAAAGGTGAGTTGTAAATCAAACTCTTAGGCTTTTAATTTTAGTTACAGTTTTATTCATTGAAATATAAATTGCACTGAATAAAGGGTAAATTCTTTTGCGTCGAAAAGAATTCTGGCATCATATAGATATCAACCATATGATTTTTTTCAGTAAATAAAAATGTCCATCTCATCCATCTTTCACAGAATTTTCGCAATGTAATTTTTTTTTCAGATTTTCGTCCTCACTAAAATATTTTGAGCTAAATTTTTGTTAACTAGCTTCCATCGACGCAGGCGATTTAGTGTTAATCAATAGTAACCTGACTCATATAATCAAATCAATTGTCTCATATGCCCAGGTATTGCTTTCCCTGTTATCAAAACATGAATTTAAAAATCCTGAAAGTTCTTTCCAAAATAAATAAATAACGACTCAATAATTCAAAATTTCTCATGTCGTGTACCATAATCATTTTTATTACAAAAATACAATGGTAATTTCAGTTTTTTCCCATTCATTTACTTTAATTGATTTAATGATTGTTCAGTAGCGTCGCACTCAGAAGCAAAATGAAGGCTATTGACGACAGACCTCGTAATTTTGAATCTGTGTTAAGTAACGCAGACAACACTTTTCTGGCACCTCCTCCTCCAAACTTCCCCACCATGCCATGAGGGAGGAGACTTGGAGCTTTTACAAATTCCATGTGTATCAATCCAATTATATGTTCAAAACAGGAAAAGAAGTAAATTTTATGATTTATCAAAACTATGGGCTCTGAAAAATTAGCAGTCAGTAACTGTTTAATAAGTTAAAGATATCAGAAGTTATTGATACATATTTTAGTTACCATAAGCAATCAGCTATTTAATATATTGTGGGAGGAAATGCACACGAATTAATTAAAATAAAATTGTATTGCATTCTCTGCTTTTTTCCTTTTATTATATCAAATAAAAGCAATACTGCAAATGATGTTATTAAGAAAACTACTACACTTATTTTTTTTAAACCTGTAATTTTTCTCCTCGAGGAAAAGAAATTACTACTTGGTATTCCTGATTTTACCATTTACCTAACATATACATATATATAATTTCTGTAATAATATTTAATATACAACAATAATAATTACATTTCATATGGTATAGAGAGTGATCCATTACATATTTTTCACATAAATATAACTTACCTATTATTTTTTACAAATTCAGAAAGTCTTTCACAACTGTGATGCAAATTTAATGTCACCACAGATGGAAATCCCATCTAACATTCTCTTCGAATCAAAAACTTCCAATATACAACAGTGTCTCCAGCATTCGGTTGATTGACACACATAATAAAATAGATAAATGCCTGGAAAATAGGAACTATTAAAAATATTTCCCTAAAGTAATACATCATATGAAAATGGTTTATCTCCACCACTTTCCACATCACCCAGGAGATATGGTATGTAAATGGATTAACTCCTTTTCCAGCAGGAAAGGTAGGTTCCTTCCTTTACACTTTAAAAAACTCACAATTACTTTTACTACACAAAATAATGAATTTTTAATAGTATACAAATGAAACACAGAAGAATTAAAATATTCATTTTATACAGTACTTTAAATAATTAAAAAGCTACTCGAATAAATTTATCTAGTGTATATAATTCTGCTTGCATTGATAACAAACATTAATATAATCTGATACAATATATTAGATATTATTTACACACTTACCTGCAAAAGAATCAAACATGTACCTTCTAAATTCATTTATATCAAAATTATCGTTTCTCTGTTTAATACCCTATTTGTAAAGTACCATATAAAAACACTACAATTCATGCAATCAGTTTGTTTTAGATGAATAGGACATGAAATATGCCTATCTTGTTCTTTATGTAACAAAGTATTTAAAGTTCTCCAGAAATCTATTAATTTAGTATACTTACTTTCGTTTCCAAAACCTAAAGATCATAAAAGTATAATTTCTTGACATTTAACTCAACCACTAATAAAACCCAATGACAAGACACATTAATGGGAATGAAAATGAATTCTGCATTCCTAAGTTGGTTAAAATCAAAGAAGTTAACAAGATTACCTCTAATTTCCAGAATTTGCATGTGGTAACATCTTTCCGTGATGAAATCTCTACTTTGTATGCTTTTGATTTGAATGGATCAATTATACTATCCTACACCCATCCTTTATGAAAATTTGTTCTTTTTTTTAAAACAATACTTCCTTCCTCATCAGATACATAACTATCTAACGATTTCACTTCATAAAAATGTAATTTAATGTCCTCAATATGTAAAACTATTTGACTGTAATTAGATACATAACTAATTTTGGGGTAAAAGATCCAGTTGGTTTCCTAAACACGCTATCTGCATTACATAATAATGATTGCTCTACTTTTAAATACTTCTTTGTTTCTTTCTTGACAATTAAAGAAGGATATCCCAAAGCTTTCTTCTTCAATTTTTTAATTTTACTGGTACGTTTAAATATACACTGCTAGTTTAAATGCTGATTGGGAGGTAACCAAATTATTTTCTAGTTTTAATTCACTGTTTCTTTCTGCAACTGATTCGCACATTGAAACCATAGTTTTTAAATTGCTATTTAAATAAAATAACAGAGTAACTCTGACAAATTTATTTTGCAATAAGAAACTTAATTTGGCAAGTAAAATATTAGTTTCATAGATTTCTTGTTCTTCTCAGAATGCAGAATCAATGCAATTTTTTACACAAGCCAAGAACATGAATCGGTCATGTTCTTTATCTTCAACAATTCCATCACTTAAAACACCATAAAAATATGGAAATTGTTGAACACATAATGAGTTAACTTTTTGAATATGTTTATACAGTAGGCGATTATCCAAGCATACATAAGTATACAAATGCATACATAGAGGTAAATATGATTTTTTTTATACACCTACAGAAGCATTTATCATGGTCTGAACATCCTTCTATAATCTTTTTAACTTCCTAAAACACACCTCCATTAGTTTGTGATTATACTAATCATGAATATATTGCCTTCACATAAACACTTGGGTATATGCAAATTATTATTCTCTACTGATGTGCAAAATATGTATCATTTTCTATTTTTAATACAGTATCAATTCCATTGTTTATTCGACAATTGAATGAGCGCTTATGAAATGACTTACAATACATATTGGTATATGCATGCAGAAAGTGACATTCTCCATAATTCCACTCTACCATACTAATTATTATCGAAATATTCAATGATAGTAGGTTCCTTGCCAGGAAATGCAACTTTAAAATTATCCATACTATTTTTCAATTTTATTGAATTCATTTCCTCTAAAAGAACTGCTAAAAAAGTCTAAATTTTATTCCTCATTTCTAAACTAGAAACATGATTAGTTTACGGTTTTTTTAAAGCACAATGAAGATGCCATTTGCAAAGGAGGTGTTAAACCTCATCTCCAAACACTTGTTTAAAAGCGGGAACTGTTGTTTTATCATCAGTTATGATGCAATTAAAATTTTAGTTGGGAACACTTTCTTTTATGCTGTCAAATAAACAATGCATACTTTCCATATCTAACTTATTTGTGATAAAATGTGCAAATGGATAACCTATTCTATATTCATCAGGTATGATTAAATTCATTAAATAGGAAATAAATAGGTTTTGTGAGTTGAGTCAATACATTATATTTATTACAGCTCTTTACCATCATTTCTTTTTGTTCAGCTGTTTGTAAGCCAATTTCTAATGAATTATTTGGCAATTTTTTTAAGCTTTAGAACCTGAAACCATATCATTTCCTTTAGGTTTATATAAAAGAACACAATTATAAGTTTCATTATGCAATTTATAATTAATAATTTCAACCAGCATCTTTTTTTATGGAGCCGTAAAAGTAATTTCAAAGAATTCATGCTTTTTGTTTGTTAAAAAGGATTCTTTAACAAAATAGTTATCTCGATCACTCCTCATTTTTCTGTTACCACGAGCACATTCCTGTACTTTAGATTTCTCGATACCCATTCAAAGGTTAGCTTTAATAAATTCCCAACAAGTCATTTTAATTAGTTAAAATTTTTTGTTTGGAAGCCTTTAATTCATGATTATGCTTTGAAAAGGATTTAAAAATGACATTTTATCTGTCTCAAAAACAATGCATTGAACAGGACATTCAGTTGATGGTATTAAGCCTTTGACATATCTTCAACCAGTTTTCCTATTAAATGGCTTTGATATGACAAACTTAAAACACTGACAACTGTAATATGAATAAACATTTGTTTCGGTTGTTTTATCACCAGTAAGTTTTTTTGAAAGAAGAAAAAGTTCTAGCACCCTCCTTTTCTAGTCGTGATTGAAAACTTACCTTCAAAATTTATTTCATTCGTTGTCATATTTATTCCATGAACTTCTTTTCCATGTGTTAACGACTGTGTCAAGTACCTAAATTTACAATTACACTCGGGATGTGTACAAGAATAAGGCAAAGTTGAATTTGAGCATCGTTCAGTATGTTTATGTAATTTTGATGAATATGAAAAACTTTTTAGATAAACACTACATTCTAATACTGCTTTTTTCCCTTCTTCACCGATCCCTTTTTTGTCATTCTTATTTTCAATAGCGGTATTATACATCCTTCGCAGATTTTACAGTGATTAGAAAAAAATTGTAAAGTAAAATATGTATTTCTACACAATATGCAGCATTTTGAATATTCATAATAAACAAGAGCACCTTCAATGTGACTTCCATCTTTTATAAATACCATTGTCACATTTATTCAACATTTCATGTACGTTATCGCAATCAAAACCTTCCTCCTCGTTTGAAATATCGCTTTCAGCTATATAAATTTTAAAACATTTATTCTCAACTTTTGATGATAGGGATACGTATAATACTAAAGATTCACTTACCTTATATTTTTGTAATTGGTCTACTTCGTTCGTCAATTTTGATCCCTGGGAGAAAAAAAACAATAATCTAGCAAATATGTTTAAAAAAAACCTGGAAATTAAAAAAAGCAGAAAATTAAAACACACATGAAATCAATCAACAATAAAGAACAGTTAAATAAAAATAATATAACATCACAATATCAAGAAAATAAGACTAAGCTTCAGTATCAAAATGATTAACCACGTATCAACACAACCGACAAGCATCAAACCTCTTTTGACTGTAATTGGGCTTGGCTCAATAACAAACCGTATGGTTAACTTGGCGATCTACAAAAAGAGGCCAGAAATATTGTACTAGCAACCATTGTATCGTTGCCACGCAAAAAAGTGAGCATTACACGTCCTAAATCGTTCCTAAATACTGTAAAAATTGAAAAATAATACTATTTAGGAATGGCAGCACTTATTCCTACAAAGTGTAAAAATATTAGTTTTTATTGGGTTACCCTATCTAGCTATTTATGAAATGTTAGCTATTTATTAAATAATTACAATAAATAAAAAACAGCAAATTGGTTATTCGTCTGTAGGATTCGAAATTTCGACGTCGACTAGGGAGGCTGTTTGTTGAAAGCTTCATGCTTTGCGTGTGGCGAAAGATTTTTGAATCTTGCTCCACTATCCTTTAATTTCTTCGAGTTTCGTTCAATCCTATTTGCGCTTCTTTACCTGCCCACAAGAAGTGAGGTTCCTAATATTTGTTAAACTAGCATTTTGGCAAAACTATCTTTATTTCTTTCTTTTTTTCTTAACGAATACATCCAATTTGGGTCTTTCGTATATTATGATTACAGATATGGTGAACAGTTGCCTCCTCCTACGGAGATTATGATAGGGACGGGAAATGAAAAATTCTACAACACTACCTTCAGTGATAAAAAAAAACTTATAAAACGAACACAAAGCAAGAAAATATCAGATTAATATTCTACTGGAAAATAATCAGGGACAGACTCCCATTTCAAAGATTAATCCCCTAATATTACACACAGAAATTAAAAGTAAAAATTCAAATCATTCGGACATCCTAAGCATGTCCTTTAACAGATATGATAAAATTAAACTTTTTACTTGAGACACTGTGTGTGCAGGACTAATTTCGTCAATAGAAAAAGTATCCAATATCTCAATTAAGACCAATGTCATATGGGAAGGAATCACTTCTAGATTTCTCCTATTCGGAATTTTGACTAATGTAACGCTAACAGATTTAGACACAATTCCAAGAAACAGAAACAATATAGAGATAGTAGCGATAAGACAGTTTATAAAATCCGGGACAAGCCCAGACATTTCACCTGTATTGATTACCATACTAGGAACAATATTACCAGAAAACATTAAACTCTGGTTCATAAACCATAATATTCAACTTTTCATCGATAAACTTAGACATCGTTCTAAATGCTATGGTTTCCTTCACCAATCACGATCTTGTCAAAAAATTGAAACTTGCGTAAATTACAAGGTATCTCATAAAGGTGAATGAACAGCTAATAAAAACTGCATAAACTGTAAGGAGAACCATTCAGCTAACTAGCCACAAAGCCCTATATATATCAAAGAAAAGCAAATATTGGAATTGAAAAGCAGGCAACACTTAACGCTACCGGAAGCAAGACGAAGATATCGAGCTACTAATATTGAAAACTATTCCGCAGTAGAAAGAAATCAGTCACAAGCTGATAATATGCAGGAAATCTTAGGTAAATAATTTGAAAAAATGCTAACTTCCTTTCAAACTATATTGGAAAAACAAACGGCATTTTTAAAGGAGGTGTTTCAAAAATCCCTAAAAACAATGTTCACATATTTAAAAAATATCTTGGCATTAGGGGCTTGTACTACATACCCAACTAAAAAAAAATTAGGCACATACAGGTTCAAAAAGTGTTGGTAATTAAAATCCCTCTATGAATTATAATATGAATGCTGCATCTAATAACACAGAAAAAGATGAGAATAGACTAAAAAACAAGTTCGTATATATAATCCATACATCAATCCGCATTGTACGAAAGACATTGTACTTTGCTTTCATTTATAATTTAGCGATATAATCTTGAAGAAAGGATATAATTTAAGAGTTGTAAGAGTTTCTTTTTTTCTCTTTCATTTATGAACTTTTTACAGTGGAAATGTAGAGGCCCAAAAAAAAAATCTAAATGGTTAAATAACCCTTCTTTTTCATAAGCAGATTTTTGGCTGTTGCAGGAAACCATTTTAAAAGCCGAGGACAGTTTCAATTTTCCAAACAAAACTATTTTCAGATTAAACAGAATAGACAGACCCGGAGGAGGACTGCTAATTGCAGTTCCAAAGAATATCTTTGCCGACAAATCCCTATACAAATATCGCAAACGCGAGATCTAGAAATATTTGTTCTCAAAACAGAAATAAAAAAAAATCTTACTTTCAATTTAATTAATATCTTCTCTCCGAGAGGATTATATATTTCATTAGAACAATCTTTCTTGGAATCAATAACAGATTCGGCCTTAATTTGTGGGGTCAATAACCTCCATCATCCGATGTGCGGATCCGACCATTCTGTTAAACATAGTAATCAATTTGTCGATTGGTTAACTGACTCAAATTTTATTATCCACAACACTCCTTTTCCCTCGCATAGAAGTAACATTAGTACAGCAATTCTAATAAATATTACATTATGTTCATCAACCTATTCAGGCCTCACTAATACCTATGTATTAGACTGCTCCTTTGAAAGCGATCGTTGCCCATTGTTACAGAGTTCGCTTTACTCAAGCAGAATAAGCAACTTACAAGACGAGCAGATTGACAAGAAGTAATGAAAAAAGCACAATACACATTTACCAATCAAGAGCAGGACAAGACACAACTAAATGAAACCATATCTAAAATTATTAAAAATAATACTAGAGATATTATATAGATTGTCAAACACATAATTTCCTCCATGGTGAAACAACACTTGTAATAATTTCTTCAAGCTCAGAAAGTCTTTCCAAAAAAAGGCCATTCGTGATATTTCCCCTCAACTATGGAATAGATACTAGCAATATCAAGTAAGCTCAGATAAAAAAAAAAAAAAAAGGTAAATGGACTATATTGGGATACAATATGTAACAATATTTCTAATCCAAGAACATTCTTCAATATTATGAAGAAATTTTTTTCTCCTAAAAATCCAGAATCAAATTTAAATATTCTTTAAGTTAATAATAGATATATCACAGAACCTCAAGTTAACGCCAATATTTTTGCCGACTACTTTGGATCTAATAATATTTCCCACGAACCGCTTCCTTTAGATTTACTCAACAACGAATACAATTTATTAAATAAACTGTTCTATACCTCTGAATTAAATAGGGCTATACGAGCATCCAAAAACACTACTGTGGAGCAGATCACATTCCAGCTTCTTTCCTCACAAATTTGAATAACAGTCAACGGGCAGTTGTTCTTGATTATTTTCAATATTTATTTGAGAATTCGATTGTACCTCAATCTTGGAAACATTAAATCATCCTTCCGATTTTAGTACCCTGTAAAGATAAAACTACAATACCCTCTAATGTTCCAATAGCTCTAACTTCTGTTTGCTCTAAAACTTTTGAAAGAATTTTAGCTAGTCGCATCTCTTATTTTTGACAATAGAAAGAAAACTTCCTCAACAACATTATGGATTTGTTCCTTTTAAATTCTGTAGAACTGCAAAGTATCTTATATACAAAGTTATAATAGATGATAAACAGCAAAAGAAATTTTTCGTGGGAATTAGCTTAGACATCAAGAGTGCTTATGATTCCGTGTATTTAGATGACCTTATTTATAAATGTAGAAAACTAGATATCATAAAAAAGATAGCACTTTGGATACATAATTTTCTTTCATTTCGTTTCATTTCAAATCCGATGGAGAGAATGTCTTCCGTCAAGGAAAAATGTTTTTAAAGGGGTCCCTCAGAGTAGTGTTCTCTCCCCCATATTATTCACAATCTACATGTAAGATATCTTTTAAATTTTAGAAAGAGGAGTCGAGTGCTCAATTTATGCTGCATGAACTTTTTATTTATTAATCTCATCATTCCCTCGATACCATCCATAAAAAATTATAAGATACTCTGGAAAGAATCATAAAATGGTCTAATTACTGGAAACTTACTTTATGTCCTGACAAAAGTACAATAGCAGAACTTTGAAATAAAAGAATTCAATTATATCCTACTATTATGTTGGCTGGGTACCCACTCCCATGGCAATCCTCCATTAAATATTTAGGAGTACATTTTTCTAAAAGCAAACAAAATAATTTTATGATGAATCAAATGAAATATAAGGTTTTAAAAAAATTAATACCCTAAAAGGCATGACGTATAAACACTATGATCCAAGAGCTACTGATCTTATTAAATTAACTAACAATAGTATATGTAGTACCTTTTATTGCACTTGTCATACCATAAATAAATGGTCTTATAACCAGCTCAAACCTTTCAATATTATTCAAACAAAAGCTCTTAGAATTTCATTGGAACTTCCACAGTGGACCCCAAATATCCCGCTCTTACAACTGGCTTAACAGGAAATTTTTTCTGATAAAATAAGACGATTGGCTAATAAATTTTTTATATCTCATATATCAAACGGTAACTCTTCACCTATATACCGCAAAAGCCTTGAAACAAAAAATCTGGAAATCCTGGAAGGGGACAAAAACAACATAAAGAATACTTACCGTATTTTGGGTATTGATGGAAAACAAATCATATCAATCCCCAGATTGATATATTATATAGATCTTCCTTGTGAGATCTATAAGGAGGAATTTGAATTCCAAAATTAAAACTTATTAACTCTTATAATAAAAGGACAGTTTGAGGAAATAGTGAATCATAGATTCAGAGATTTTTCCTAATAGCTACGGACGCATCAAAAAATCGACTTATGACATCAATAGCGGGTATCCCGAGAAATGCATCTTTAGCTTACGGAGTAAATCATATCGATTCGATTTTTACAACTGAAGCACTTGCTAACAGGTCAATTGAAAAGTCCCCGGCCTAACATAGTAAAACACATTTTTTTGGCAAAATTAGTTTTTTTTTATTCAAAATAATTCCCTTCAAGGGTGATACACTAATTATAGCGACTCTCCAACTTTTCGATACCATTTTTGTAGTACGATTTGTCCTTTGCTTCAAAATAGGCCCCAGTTTCGGCGATCACCTCTTCATTCGAAGAAAAATTTCTTCCCAGCGAGCATTCTTTTGAGATCTGAGAACGGGAAATAGTCGCTGGGGTCCAGATCTGGAGAATACGGTGGATGAGGAAGCAATTCGAAGCCCAATTCATGGAATTTTGCCATCGTTTTCACTGACTTGTTACACGGTGCATTGTCTTGGTGAAGCAGCACTTTCTTTTTCTTCAAATGCGTCCGTTTTTCGGCGATTTCGTTCTTCAAACGGTCCAATAACGCTATGTAATAGTCGCTGTTGATGGTCCTTCCTTTTTCAAGGTAGTCAATGAAAATTATTCCATGCGCATCCCAAAATACAGACGTCATAACCTTGCCAGCCGACTGTTGCGTTTTCCCACGCTTTGGAACGGGTTCATCGTGTGCAGTCCACTCGGATGACTGTCGATTGGACTTCGGAGTGAAATGATGGAGCCATGTTTCATCCATTGTCACATATCGACGCAAAAACTCGGGTTTATTACGCTCGATCATCTTCAAACACTGCTCCGAATCATCAACTCGTCGTTGTTTTTGGTCAAAAGTGAGCTCGCGCGGCACCCACTTTGCACAGAGCTTTCTCATACCCAAATATTCGTGGATGATATGATGTACACGTTCAGTTGATATCTTTAGAGTGTCTGCTATTTCATTCAATTTCAATTTACGGTCATTCGAAATCATTTTGTGGAATTTTTTAATGTTTTCGTCAATAACAACCTCTTTTGGGCGTCCACTGCATTCACCGTCTTCGGTGCTCATTTCAACACGTCTAAACTTAGCATACCAATCCTTGATGGTTGATTTTTCTGGGGCAGTTTATGCAAATTTTTGCTTCAACTGTATTTTTTCTTTTCAAAAAGCAATATTTTATCAACACGCAAAATTCCTTTTTATCCATTTTTTTCACAATAACAAAAGTTGCTTCACTGAAAATGCTATAACTCACATACTAATGATCCGACAGCTGTCAAATTTATACACGCATCTTTTGAGGGTTAGAGCTAACTAAAAAAAAATATATATATGGATTTAATTCTAGTATCGCCATTTATGTGTCAGGCCGGGAACATTTCAATTGACCTGTTATATGCCAAGTTTTAGATGATTTAACTGAATCAAAAAAAAAAATCCAAAAATTCTCTCAGATAGCCATTCTGTGCTATCGGCTTGAAAAAATTACAATATAATATCCCCAAAAGTCATTCATAGACTAGCCAGTAAAATCTTTATTCAATCACAATTTAGAACTTATACGATTCTTCTTTGGATTCCGGGACATACGAAATTTTTTTGGAATGAACCGGCGGATTATCTTGCAAAATTGGTAACGGAATCTGATGAATACCTTGAATGAAATGCCCCTGAAGACATCAATAGTGAAATTTTTCTCGACAAAATGAAAAGAACCAATGAAAATTATTATTCAAGCAAATATTTTGAAATCTTAGAAAACATCCCCACCATTGACAAAATATCTAAATGGACAAAAAATAGAAGAGAGAAAATACTAAGCACTCGAATCACCAGCAAAATGATTATAACTCCAGGGCTTTTGCATAATTTTAACTTAAATAGTAACGCACAATGTAGAACATGTAATCACATCAACGTTTTGGAGCATATTCTTTTGACCTGCAACAATTACGCCACTTACAGAAATCTTCTCTGGAATATTCTCAAGATAGACCCACAGCAAAATATTAATTTCAAAGAATTTTTGGAGAGAACCATTGCTAATAATCAAGATTTCAGAGCCTTCTTGTAAAAGATGAAATATTTTGATATTTGTTGAATAAAAAGAATCTATGAAAAAGGGGATAATTGTCATTGTTGCTTCATATCCCACAAATCAATCAATTCGTCTGTGTCTTTGATAAAATGCAAAATTTTTCAATTCATCCAGTATAACAAAAAAAAATTATTATGTTCTTCAAAAGAATAACAACTTGTCATCTGAACAATATCTTATTCAATTAATAATTAATTAAATTTTCAAAAAGGTGTAAATTATTATATTAATATGCTTGTCCGAAATATTCTTCAGAAACATAATATGCATAGAAAATACACACACACACACACACACACATTTACAATTTCACATTTACTCACTTTTATTACTAGCATTTTTAGCTGAAAATAAATTTAGTTTAGTTTTTTTATTAACCTCACTCTAGAAGCAACACGAGGGCTATTGGCGATGGACCTCGTAATTTAGCTGAAAATAAGAAAGTATAACATATTAACAAAATCATGTACAATTTTATTTGTTTGATCTTCAGTGAACTTTTAAAACTTAATAGTTAAGTATTCATTACTTAAGAAACTGTTTGTTTTTTTAGAAATTGTCATGAATAATAATCATTTAACAAAAGTAAAAACAATAAAAATGGGGTTTTGTTAAATTATATTTAATGTTAAATTATTATTATTATTATTTTTTGCATAATATGTATCACATTTTATATCTATGTTTAAATCCTGATTAAACTTTCAATTAACATTAATTAAAAATTCTAAAAAACTGTAAGTTTTTATATTTCTGAATTTTAAGAACCCATTGTGGTAAAAGTATAGACATAACGGTGAAAGTATATAGTATTGTGAGATAGTCTTTTATTTATTCTAACTCTTAATGATATTGATCTTAAGGAAAATCTTCTTAATATAAAAATTAGCAACCACGTACGACCACAACCCCACTGCACGAAATCTCTTATGATTATAATTTAACTTGGCTCAGTAACAAGCCATACGGTTAACTTGGCGATCTACAAAAAGAGACCAGAAATAATTTACCAGCAACCATTGTATCGTTGCCATTAAAAAAAGGAAGCATTGAATGTCCTGATTCGTTCCTAAGACCTGTAAATGTTAAAATAAAAAGTCAGTCATTTTTCTGTTGCCATTCGTTAAAAGCTGAATGATTTTTCCTTAATTCGGAGTGAGTGAAGTTTGTTGACTATTGTTTTTACGACCTTGGGTATATTATTTTCATATTTAATTGAATAAAGTGCATGGCTTTTTTGTGGCACAAGGTCGATTATTTGCGCATGTATTGTTCAAATCGACCTCTTAAGCATTCATTATTTACAGTTTTTTGTTTATTCACGTATTATTAAAAAGGGTAGGAAATTTTGAAGTTGTTCGTAAGCTGTGGTATTATAGCGACACATTTATACGCTCACTAATAATTACATACATATATGCATTGAAATTTGAAGCAAGATTACAAAAATAAACTTCTGAATAAATTCCACTTAATCTTGCTACAAATAATAAACAGCAACTATTATATTTTTTCATTAAATGATTTAGATTTCGTATCATATAAAATTTCCTCTGATTTATGAGGAAATATTCTCTCTTTTATACTCATTTTTACTGTCGTTTTTGGAAACATGGCAATTTATTACCTATAAATTGGCTTATTTTCTGTGATCCTTCTCATTCTCCATGAAACAAAAAATTTGTTTTGGATGGAACTTTGTTTTAATATATTTCTGGTCTATTTCATGAAGATCTATGAATTCATGTAGGTAAAGAAAGTTTTGCCAGAAATAATGGAGTGACTGTTCATAATAGCATTTATGCTGATTTATTGAACAGTTTACTTTATCAATAATACAAAAATATTTTCCCAACTATTCTCTGTGCTCTATGTATAAAAATATTTTAAATTTTGAATGAAAGCATAAAAGGAATAAATATAGTTGTATTATAAAATTGTTGAATACCTGCAATTTTTTTAAAAAAATTCAGTTTTGCAAGATTTGAAATATTTTACCAAATGTTTTTTTAAAACTAGTTAGAAATTGATAAGTAAGAAATTTTAAAATAAGCATTCATATAGTATAAAGTAGAATATCTAATACAGAGTATAGCTATCCATATAATAAGACTTATTTTAATCTTTAGTAAAAATTGTACACTTTGTAATTTCTTGTTCTAACTGTATAATAAATATTTATCTGTATATGTAAATATACTATTATATTATATTTGTTATTATAGTAACTTATTAGTATATTACCTTATGTTATCAACTTCTTTGATTATCAAATGCACACCTGTTATTTATTTTCTTTTTACTTTCAAAATGGATATTACTAACACTTGTGTTAATTTTCTTTAGCATGTCAAATAATTTAATATTTTAATTTAGGTTGTTCTTTAAACTAAAAATAAGTTTTGTTAAAAGTTTATTTATGTATATATTCAACTAAAACATTATATTTACAAATTCTATTATAATTGATATAAAAAAGTATCTTAAACTGTATTTCTATTTTTACTTTCAATAGTATTAGTTTAATTTTCTTCCCTCAATGTATGTAACATTTTTTTTTAAAAAAAGTTAATACATTTAATTTTAAGTTTTTGTTATGTATATAAAAAAACCAACTAGAAATGACTCAAAAGGTGAAGATCCCAAGAAATGTAAAACAATGAAAAAAGAAAAGTAGAACAAAAAACTCAATTGTTGAGAAAAATACAGAATCTATTGAACTAGAGTTAACCAGTAAAATAAACAGACTAATGTAAAGAACATATTGGTTATAAACCTGAACCAAAAATTTTAACTAATTCTGTTTTAAATCAGAAATTTATAAAAGTTTGCTCTCATTTTCATCCAATTCATTAAATTATATATTTAATAAATTAAAAATTCATTGTAAAAGGGCCTTTTAAATTATTCTTTTAAAAAATATCTTTCATGGATATATTGAAATAGAATTATTTTTAGTGTTGAGAATTTATTTCTTTTTAGTTTTCTTCCAGTAATTCTTTAATTTAGAAAAATGGAAGGGATTATTCAATGATTTTTTTATATTAAAAAACAAGAATGTTTCTTGAAATTTTTAAAAGATAAAGTTAAGTGAGATAATGAATCAGTAAAAGTTTTAATGGGATGAAACCAGAATGTTGCCAAAAATTATTAAAAGGGTTAAGTTGTCACAGTTAGTCAATTGTTTTGGTAATTTTGTAACATTTATTTCTGTAATGAAACAATATTCATAAAAAAAATTTTTGAGCATGAAACTGGTACTGTTCTGCATGACTTGGAGAAAACTAAGATGTAAATGAATTGATGAATTAAATTACTAATCAAAGTGTCCATAAATAATTTTAAAAATTCTTCTTTATATGTTCTTTTTATTGGCATAAATTATAATTTTTATTTTTTTACTTGATTTTTATGAGAATAATTAGCTGAAATTTCTAATTTCATTCAGTTCTGGTAAAACATTTTTTACTAAGGAGCTTTTAAAAATGTTCTTTATATATGTTATAACATATGTTAAAATATATTTTCAAATTTTTAATGATTTTATATTTTCAAATTTTTAATTGCTCTCTTCTGAAATATTCAAAACAAATAAATAGAACAATATTTTCAAGCACTAAAAATGGAACAGATGATTAACTTTAATTTCATCTGAAGCTAATAATTGAATCAAAGAAGAATTTAATTTATGATTAACTAATGTATATATATATGACATGTGTAATAGAAAATGTTTGATTTAACTGTATGTTGACATAATTACCATAGCTCTATCCATTTTCAGAAGATAATATGACTATTTTTTTTTATGTGGATATGTATGCTACATTATTTTAAAATGCATACTTCAAGATATTGATGCTTTTATATGCAATTACTAACTAATCTAAGATTTTCTTTGTGTTTATTTTATCGGGAAACTTAAACTGTGAAAAACAAATACTTAATTTGTCATGATCATATGCATTTGTATTATAAGTTTTTTTAAAAAAAAATATAAGTTATATGCTTGAAATATCAGAATATTAGGCTTATTATTCTGAATCTTAGTATCTTGTAAAAGGTATATAGTAGAATAAAGCATGGTCAATTATTTATAGAGCTAGATAAAATTTCTTTGCTGTAAAAATAACTGTTAATTCTGTAAATAAAAAATGAAGTTAAAAGTACCTATTACAGTCATCAAATTATCAAAATATTAAGATATATTTAGTAAAGAAACCTTTGGTCAACTATATATATAAAAAAAAATAAGAGTAAGCAATCATTCTTTGTTGAAGATGCATCTGTGAAGATGTAATAAATAATAATAAAATGATACATAGAAAATCATGTTACTAATCTATTGTATAAAAGGTTATGTAGAATTTAAAAGAATTACCTGACAGAAAACATTTGAAAATTTTATTTCTTCATCAACAAAAAAAAAAATGGATGATTTAATAGATAGTATTACTAGTGTATAATTCATAATATAAATAAAAATGGCTAAAGAACTGTCTTTATCTAGTGTCACTGATTAAAACTCAAATTTATTGAAGAACAAATGGGGCAGGGAGTATGAAATAATAAAATAAGTTCATGTTACATCGCATACATCCAATAATAATGTTGCTTAAGATTTTGAAATGTTTTATTAAATGCATCATTTTCCTTTTTTATTTGTGTTTGTTAAATATCAATTATAGCATTAGATGTTGTAGATAAAGTATAGAACAAAATTTATTTGGGAAAAATTGATTTTTTTAAGTGAAAGTTTGTAGCATAATAAAATATACTACTCTTAATAGGATAGTGAAGTCATAATGAAGTATATAATATTGGAGCTTTTTTCTATCTGGAGAGGAAATTTGAGTCCAGGTCATATTCCTTAACATTAAGCGAAGCCTCTCATAAAAAAAATAAATATAATCAAGCAGTTTAACTCCTTCTTTCTTTTGGTGCAAATTGGACCAAACAGGTCTAATCATTGGTGATTTTTAAAAGTGAGATATTAAGTTAAGAATAAAGTGTGCATTTTTCACAGACCAAGCAGTTCGCAAGCAACTTCCATAGGTGGTCTGCTTTTAATGTTTTTTTTTTTTTTTTTCTGTATTACGTACTTCAATTATTGTTTTCTTTTTATAAATATTTTCATTTCACATATTTTATCTATACAAATTCTGTGTCTTCATTTGTCATATTTTATGTGAATCATTCAATGTATATTATCTTTGGTTGATTTGTAAGTTCATATTTAAAGGGATGTATAATAAAAGCTTAAGATTATGCTAAACTGTAATGATATTTGTTAGTTTAAATGTTGATATATGTAGAAATTTTTTTTGAAAAACTAAATTGAGGGTTTTTAAGCAATAAATGATTAAAACGTTTTACTGTACATATTCAAAAGTATCCCATCATTTTTATTTATATGCCCACTACTTTTTATCAATATAATCATGTTGTAATAATATCAAATTTTTGCTCTTTCATATGTATAATATTAGAATATTTTTACTAAAAAAGTTTTTCTGCTTATGTGCAAGTATGAGAAGTCTTAGGTTTAAGTATTAGATTGAATCAGAATAAAATTCTATAATTTTTTTTCGCAGTGAATGTTATATTATGCATTGTGATTGAGATGGTATGATTGTGGCCGGAGTAGCCTAGTGGTCATAGCTTCGGATTCGTGGCCAGCGATTTTCTTTCAGGATCGATGGCCGTTAAAGACCCGCCGCGTAGCCGGGACTGATGCACGTTAAATCTGTCGGGGCCCAAAGCCCTCCCATTGGCGTGGTGTGGAAGTTAGGAGAGGGGGTGTCAGTTTCGTCCTCGCCACTTAACTGAGGTTCAAAATTACGAGGTCCATCGCCAATAGCCCTCGTGTAGCTTCTAGTGCGACGTTAATAAAAACTAAACCTTTCAATTCTCAGTAAACTAGCTGAAAAAAAATATTTTGCGCAGACTATAAAGGATAATTTAAAAGGAAATAATGTTCTAATCCATGAACAGCAGGCTTTTAGAGAAAAACTATCCACAACTCACCAGCTTTTGCGGGTTATAATGATAAAAAAAATTATTAGTGCGGTTTTTTTTTTTTTTTTTTTTTTTTTTGGCATACAAAACTCCTTTGATAGAGTTTGGCATGAAGGACTTATATCTTATCGTTTGGATTATATATCTATTCTTTACCTCTCCTCCCATCCCACACAAATAAACTTAACGAATTCCTTTCTGGAAAATAGCTCCTTTTTGTATGATTTAATGACTTCTTTTCAGACATAAAGAACATATCTACGGGAATTGCTCAATCCTTGCTTCGACCCTTTTCTTAGTTTTTGTTAAGGATATACCTCGCATATACAACATCATTACTTGCATATACACAGATGACACTTCAATACTGACCCAACACTCAGAACCCAACAATGTAGCACACACACTCAACACATATTAATATCCTTGAAGACTGGCTTTTAGAATGGAAAATCACTAAAAGCACAATTAAAACAGAAGTAGTGTTCTTCTCTAATAACAGAAAACGAATCAATCCGAAAATCTATACGAATAATCACCTAATATACTGGTCTCAACATACTAAATACTTCGGTGTAATATTAGATAAACGCGACTAGCGTTTTGAACAATACATCAAATACACTGGTATTCAAAATTAAGAGAATTTGCATATTTTGTCGAATTTCATGAATAGAATTGAACGAAATGTAAAAATACTGCTTCGAAACAAAGATGCAAATCTTGTACGTCGAATACTATACGTGGTGCGACTAGGCGGAGGTGGAACTAGTTGAAAAAACTGGTTTTATAAGCGCGCGTGCCAAAATAGGCATTTCGTTCGCTAGCACATTTCGCTGAATTTCTTAATGTTTTTTTTGTTGTTGTTGCAGAAATCGCTTTAATTAAAATTCAAACCTTAAAACTGAGTAATCACTAACGTTTAGATGACGGAATGAGGCGGCGAATTGTGGATAGGCAAGAAGCATGGCAACTTTCAAATCCAGATTTGCAGAGAATTCGATTTAACGTCCAGCGACATATCCAACTTATGAAAACAGTTGAAGGATACAGGATCCTTAGAGAGAAAGCCTGGGCAAGGTAGTCCAAGAGCCCCAGTGGCGAGAGAAGATCGCCATATGTCCATTACAGTGAAGCGTAACAGGGATGCAACAGCATCTTGGGTCTCGCATGAGTTGTATGCGGTCACAGGAACCCGAGTTTCAAAGATGACTGTTTACAAGAATACCTGTTGTTTGCGTCCCTCTCAGTTCTGGGAGCAGGAGAGTCCGATTAAAATGGTACAGAGAACATAGAGATTGAAGCATGGATGAATGGGCGAACGTTCACTTCACTGATGCACGGATTGCCAACTGGAGTCCAAATGTGCTAATTGTTCCCAACCTCACACTTCAAACTCAACTATATGCCCCAAATGGAAATTAGAAAAACAGATTCAAGAAATAAAATCCTCGCGCAATATTTCTTACACTGAAGCCCGAAAATTAATAGTTCCACAACTTTCTCAAACTTATACTCAAGCCGCAAAATCTTCCGTTTCAATATTCACCCAAAACGATCCTACTTTTACAAAAGTCATATGCCCCCCTCTACAATATCTGAAGCCATTGTCATCCACACCACTACCTACATCTGGTACACCGCCTACAGTTAATACATCGTCATCATCTTCTCAGGCGGATATTTTGACATCAATAGTTCCTCTAAAAACTGCAACATCTATTAATACTCCTATTCTCAACCACCAAGAAGGAGTTGTCCAATGGAAACAAAAATTGGCGGGTAGGAAAATTATGTACAGAATAGAAAATGATTAAAATTTCAGAAAAATTGAATTATTTATTTCAGAGTTACATAAGTACAAAGTAACGAACTCAATAAGGTGCTGACCCAACTCTAGCCTGGGTGCAAGCTGCTACACGACGTGGCATAGAGTGATAAGGCTCCCTGATGGTCTCCTGGGCCAAATTTGCTCCAATTATTGGGCTAACTTTGCTTTGGCAAGTGTTAGCTCCAATTTGCTAACACTTGCCAAATTTGCTCCAATTATCGGGCAAAGTCATCAACATTCCCTAGTGGATGCAGTCGCCTTCCCATCATATCCCAGAAATGCTCGATTGGAGTGAGATGTGGCTGGCCAAGGAAGTGTTTGACAAGCTGTAAGACAGTTCATAGCAACACGTGCCGTATGTGGTCTAGCATAATCTTGCTGAAAAATATGACCAGGGTATTGCAAAAGGAACAGTAGCAAAACAGGTCTCAGAATATCGTCGACGTACCGTTGTGCTGTAAGTGTGTCTCTAATGACGACCAAAGGGGTTCAGCTATCAAGGGAAATGTCACCCCAGACCATAACTCCTGGTTGAGGGCCTGCGTGGCGTGCAATAGGGAAAGCAGGATGGGCGTCTCCAGACACTTCTTCGATGATTGTCAGGAAAACTGTTGGAAGCGGGATTCGTCGCTAAACACTAAACACCCCCTAGTCAGCATCATTCCAACCTGATCGAGTCAAGCATCACTGTAATCTGGCGCGACAGTGTGCAGGCGTGAAAGACAGGTGGCGTAGCGATCGGTACGAGTGTAGATTTCGCTCTATCAGCCGTCTGTGATTGGTCATGGTGGACACTGGTGTGGGTCGCACATCTGATGGTCGATAACAATGAATCAGGCGCTGTGACAGCTGATGCGACAATCACTCTGTCCTCCCAATCTGCTGTGGCCCTAGGTCGACCGCTACCATCATAACGCTGAAATCTGCCATTGTCCACCCATTCTTGCCAGCATCTTCTAATCGTCGCATTGCTTCGACCCATATTACGAGCGATTCTCCGATTTGCCCAACCTGCCTTTTACAATCCGATGATACGACCTCTTTCAAACTCTGACAGTTACTCGTAGTGAGCTCGAATTCTGCAGCGAGTCATTTTTTCTGTCGTTGAAAAGTATCCTAAATCGCAATGCAACAGAAAATTTGACAATCAGATTGAGAACAGCTTCTTATATACATCTGCTGAGTGCGCAGTTCCGATGTGTTGTAGCTCCCGCTATTCATTTATTGGACACCAAATTTTAATCCTTTGCATAAGAAATTTCATTACAATCGGGCTACACCTTCTTGGTGCGTCATTTAAATATGTATATATATATATAGAGAGAGAGAGAGAGAGTATATATGTATTTGAAGGGGAAAAATATCGTATTTTTTATATTCTGCATCTCTTGGGGCATCTAGTTTCGCCGCCAAATCAGCAATATTTGGTGATAAGACTTGTCGCCAAGGTCACCCCTACATATCTAGCATTATTGCTTGGTGTATTCTCTCCTTGAATCAAAAATTGTCCTTCCTGACACAATTATCGTTCTGCAGGGAAAACAACGGAGTCCAAAATTTCCGTAGCAAAAATGTAAACAGTATTTAGTTAAAACAAAAATAAATGAATGTATTCCGCAGTTTTTTTTAGAAATTCTATTGATATGGTATGTCATTAAGAATTTTACTTTTATTTAACTACAATAAAAGTCTACAATAGCGCATCTGAAGAAAGAATTGCTAACTTCTCAACTCTTATGGTCCTTAGACTTGTGCCTTGTGGTCTGTACCAGTACCACCTACATTAAAATTATCATTAGATTTTGACATTAGATAAGTTGTAACGAATTGTACAACTTGTGCGGAAGTCCTGATATAGTGAGCCTTGCAAATTTAAACAAGGAAAGGCAGGGATAAATCTTCCGAAAAAAGGGACTATCCCATGATATTTGTTTTTTAAAAACATTTCATCGAGCAACATTTTAAAACGGGCAGAAGTCAATTTGTTTAATTATCAAGAATGGTTAATTATGTATTCTAAGGATATTCCTTGAGCTAACCATATATTTTTCTTTTGCTTCTTATGATTGCATAACGATAGATTTTTTTCTCCCCATTAGTACTTGTTGACAATTCATTTTATAAAATAACTTAAAACTCTTTTACTTCTTAACAAAATAAAGTTTTACTATAAAAAAAATCTGTAGAAATTTGTAACCTTAAGTTATACAAGATCAGCAAAACGCATGAACAAAAGATTGTGTAAGTAACATTTTACTAAAAATGTTAGCCCATAAGACAAAACTTGAGCTTCAGTGTACCAGATGCGGAAAAAAAAAAATCCACATCTTTGCACTTGTTCAGTTTGGCGTTATGAAGTAGTGTAAAAATGGCTTTAAACAGAAAAAATTGTGAATTTTTTTTTTTTTATATCTAATTAATATTTCCTCAAATTTTAAATAAATAAAAATTAAACATGTTTAATAATTCTGATTTGAGAAGTTTGATGAAAGACTAGTTCTGTGTATTCATTACACATCATTGATGTTTCTTATTCTTACGTGTTATTTTTTATTGTCCATGACTTGAAACAAAGTAACAAGCAAAGAAGTATGTGCGTTTTTCACTCGGCTCAGAGACAGTCATTTTCCTAGGATAAATTGACCTTGAAAAAACTGATATATATTATCAAGAAATATACATTGCGAATTAATTTAGATTTGCGTTATTAAGGTTTCATTGATGTCACAATATTATTATGCTATAGAAAATACTTCCTAGTCTTCTTAATAATATTGAAGTAACTATTTTACTAGTTAGAACTTATAAAATTTAGGGTGATGTATCATAAAAATTCTCATTGATAAATAATTTAATACATTTCAGTGTATTAATTTGAATCAGAAGCTTTTCTAAATTATAACGGTATTTCGTTTGTTTTATTACAAATTATAAATTTGTTAACTACTTAGTGTGGGAAAATTAGTTTTTAGAATTTCTTGTTCAATTCGTATTTAATTCATGATACATCTTGCATAACACCATTATGTATAATTTTAGTAAGTACTCGTATATTAGTTCAATGTTATAAAAACTGAAAATCCTTAGATTTTTGAAATTGTACAAAATTGTTCATTCTTTAATTTGGACCGTGATCGTGGACGTTTGATAATCAAAAAATGCAATCTAAAAAATTCGTCATTGTATTTTTCTTTTAGCACGTAAATCAATTTTAATCAAATTTTAAATTTGCGACGGTGAAGCGGAGAACACTTTCATTCTTGCGTAGCTTACACTAGAGTAATCTTTTTCATGCTGTAGAACTCTAGAAGCAGTCTTTGTTTAAAATAATGTTTTTTAAAGGAGTTTTATTATTTTAGTATCCATGTTTTTTTCTAAACAGTTTTCACATAGTACCTTTCATTGCGCATTATCATATAACATAGTGGTTCCCAGCGGAATCGATTTGGCCTACCGGTGCTTATTGAAGAGATTTGGAGGAAAGCGAATATTAAAAACTAATATTCGAGGCGTTGAGGGCCAATTGTCGCACCTGGCAATACACTCAAGAACGCTTTGTAAAGCTTGATTAATATTAAAAGTCATCGACCGTATGTTTCACCAAATAACTCTAAAGGTCTTTTGAACAAGATCAGTCCGTATAAGAAGTAGGTATTTGTACGTTACAGTTTTGTTCCAAATAATTTTTTTTATCAGTACTGTGTTGATGAGTTTGACTGAAGCACTTGAGCCTCTTGACTCTTTATCTCCTATCTGTATTTGTTTGAGACTGAATACATTTTCCATTCTTGAGCGACTGCATGGTTTATAAAAATTATTCTAATTTTTAATGAGAAATTTGAAGTATTTCATAACAGAATTCTGAGATTTACTGAGAAATTTTAAGAATCAATACGAGTTTATTTAGGTTCTTGAGCAGAATTTAAAGCGAAGTAGTTTTTATTAGTTTCATGATATAAAAATAAGTAATTGTTTTGCATTGCTGAAGGTCGATTGGCTGGGCCATCCAATCAGGGCTTAGCAGCTCGATTCAGAATTTTGAAATCAATGCTGGGATGAGTCCACCTCTAGATCGCAAGGATTGAGAGCGTGTGTTCTCATTGGTCAGTAGGAGATGTGCCTTAATTTATTTTTTACTTTCTTACTTAAATTAGATGGTTGACGAGCATCAGCGAGTCAATACTTATGATGAAATTATCAGAGAAAGTAAAAAACAGCCAGTAGGTGCTACTCTGTGAACTGACTGAAGGGATGAAAATAATGATAGGAAAGACATGCGGATGTAGATAGAGCCATGCGGCTAACTAAAAAGCAGTCCAAAAAATGGAACGAAAAAAGAAAAGAACATGAATTAAAAAGCAATGTGAAGACTGCACAAGCAGCAAAATAAGAAGAATCGGTGCTAAAACGGAATCAACAACTGTGAGCTGCACGGTATTTTTTAGTGGAGGTTGTAGAGGAAGTGAGCATTTAGTAGTTTTATAAGCAAAGTTAAATTTTGAAAGGGGATTTGTAAATATGGTTTTGGATCCTAATAATTTCATTTTTATGAGTAATAATTGTATTAAAATATTTCTTGGTGATGTTTTTTTCAATGGACTCAATATTTAAATCGTTATGAAGAACAGTGTTCCAGATATACCAGGAGGCATTTGTCCTGATCCTGAGTATTTATTTTGCATAACTTAAGTGGCCGCGGTAACCTAGTGGTCATAGCTTTGAATTCCTGGCCTGCGGTTTTCGTTCAGTCGCGGGTTCGATCCTTGGCCTTTAAAGACCCGTCGTGTTGCCGGGGCTGATGCATGTTAATTCTGTCGGGGTCCAAAGCCCCCCGTTGGCATGGTGTGGAAGTTAGGAGAGGGGATGTCAGCTCAGGTGTCGTTCTCGTCACTTGACCGGGGTTCATAATTACGAGGTCCGTCGCCAATAGCCATCGTGTTGCTTCTAGTGCGACGTTAATAAAAAACTAAACTCAAATTTGCATAACTCAATTTTTTTTTCATTTGGGTTGGGGTGGCGTAAGTCATAACTGAGTGGAGCACTGTTTATTGGATTGTCTGTCAATTATCGGAATACATAAAATGGTTTTACTTCAAAATTTATCCATAAGATATTTAATGTACTGCTTATAAGTTAACCTAGTATTTAATTCAAGTCCCAGATAGTGCACCACCGACTTCCAGTGAATCTCATCTTCAAAAATATAGCTAAATTTAGAATAGGGTCAATTGACTCAAATTTCCTAAATATAATAGGTTGTGTTTTGTCGACGTTAATGGCGATTCTCTAGTTCGTAAATCTAAGTTCAGGAGTGCTCAAATAGTTTTGGTAGTGTGTTTAAGGTTGGCACCCTGAGCAAAGTCAGTGGAGTCATCTGCAAAAAGATAAATGCTGACTCTGACATGAAGATACTGTAAAAAACTGGACTTAGGACACTATTCTGTTTACAGCCCACAGTCATTCTCTATTTATTTGAGAAAAAAATCTTAAATTTCAATTCTAAAAAACCTATCCTCCTAAAATTATCAATAATTTTGATCACGCAATTGGGAAATTTCAAATTGATCATTTTGTAAAGCATCATTTCACATTTAGTCAAATGCACGTTTGACATTCAGGAAAATGCCAATATTACAAAATGTATAATTTATGTTGGATGCCTTCACTTATAACGTTGGGGATTCCTAATTAATTGATGAATCGTAGAATCACCTTCACGAACCCCACACACTGTTCTGCGGGATGCAATTAATATTATGATTTTCAATTCTTTTTAGGATATTCCTCTCAAAAATCTTAGCAGTAGAACAGGATAGACTAATAGGTCTATAATTTTGAGTAAACTTATGATCTTGCCTTGGTTTCGGAATCATGATAATGTTAACTTCTTTCCAAGTATGGGGAAATAGTTGCTGATCGGGTATTTTTGTTTATAATTTTTGTAGGATTTGTAATTGTTTTATCAGGTAAATATTTAAATGCAAGATTTAGAAGAGAATCTGGGCCTAGGGAGGCTTTATTTTCTAGTTTCTTTAAAATTTGCCAGATTTCATTTGGGATAGCCAAGGGGTTGGGGAGGAAGTGTATGATTATTTTCTAAGAAATCAGAGACAACTATTTCCGCTTCTTTAATTTTTTGGTCCAAATAACTGAGAATTTTCCTTAAAGGTAACTTCTTGAGTATTTTTAAAAGCTTAATCTTTTACAAAATCTTAATGAATCATTCCGCTTGGATCTTTGAGAATTCTTTGATCTTTGAGTATTGTAAGCTTTTCTAGTGATAGTTCATATTATATAAAGAACTATCTTTGAGAGTCAAGTATCAAGAAAAATTTTCAAACTTCTATTTTTGTGCTCGAAAACTAAAATTTAAATTTGCCTGATAAGAGAATTTACTCCCCTTTTATAAGAAGGGTATCTGGTTTGATTCCAAAGTTTCCTGAATCTGTTCTTAGTTTTAGTTAATACTTTAATGTTTCGAGGGAACCTAAGATGAGGCTATTAATAACTCTTGTTACAGTAGAACAATTTATTGCTTGTGTAATAACAGAGTTAAAAATTTTAATTGTCTCATATGAATGTTGTTAACCTCATATTTGGGATTCCAAGGCACTGACATCTTGAAATTAGAGTCAATTGGTAGTTCTAAGTGTTCTTAAATCAGAGAGGAGAATATTGCTTGAAATTAGGTCAATAATGATATGATCGCGATCACTGCTGATTTCATTAACGAAGGAAATATCTTAATGGACTAAAGTTTTAGCAATGACAAAGTCTGGGATGGAGTTGTATGGACCTCTGTGAAGGAAATGTGTTAGTTTCCCAGGTATAAGAATATCAAATGTGAAGGATGCAGCTTAATAGCAAATGATGGTTCCATTTCTATTAGCTCTGTCAGGATTCCAGAAGGGATTTTTAGCATTAAAGTCACCAAAAATTATAACTTTGTGATTTTGGACGAAAATGACATCTAAGTCAACAGTATTGATTTTCTCATAAGGAGCCTCATAAATTCTAGAGGCAATGAGATACCAACAGTTTTGAAAATGAATATTAATGGAGGTATTTTCAAAAGTTTGAGTGTTAAAAATCAAAGCATAATGCTAAATAGTATTTTTAACAAAAATAGCAGTGCCTTCCTCTTGATGGATAAGAGGGTCACCTTCTGTGACAAATATAATTTGGAATTTTAACTGTATACGATGGACGAAGATGAGTTTCTTAAATTCTTATATCAAGATCATACTTAAAGATTGAATTTTTTTATTTCATCTATTTGTCTTTTGAGTCCATTAGCATTCCAGATAAAAAATGTGAAGAGCAGGGTCACAAAAATTTTGTGTACTAATCATTTTCTTAAGTTAATCGGCTATCTCTGAAAAATTTGCATTTAAAAGTTAGCTGAGTTATTAGTGTTATACTGGGCTTTGATGCTTAGTCAAATTTTGTGTTATTTATGGTATATTCTTCGTTTGTTGTTTCTTCTCCTTCCAAACATTGACTACCGATAGCTTATCTTTTTAAATATTTATAGGGTATTTTGAGCTGTCAGAGAAGTTGACTGGACTTGGACATCCGCAAAGAGCACATTTCGGTGGTGTTTGCAAAGCTTTGTTGCAGTCTCTAGAGAGGTGGCTACTGTCAAACTTTAAACATTTGGCAATCTTGTTACAGAACCTACTGTGATAGTAAAATTCCTGGCATCTGTAACACTGCGCAGGTATGCTATTCACTTCAGAGATTCAATCTTCGCACTAAAATAACCTATATTGGCGATGTTAAATATTCTTGCTTAGCAGGACTCTTTTTCAGAACAACCAGGAATAGAAACATTAGTGCATTTATTGCGTAGATCGAAAACATGGTTTTAACTGGGGAGTTGAGTTTCTCCTGTTAGTTATTTGATATCGTCATAAGCAGGAAAACCTCTTACGATAACTTTCAATATTTTTTGATGTTGCATTTCAAAGTTATGAGACTAGTTTTTAACAGAAATAAAATTCTGAATTATTATATGTTCGTTCGAAGTTGTAGAGAAAACTTAAAGTTTTCTGTTGACACTTTTGATTCCAGTCTTCTCGCTTAATTACTTCAACAACTAAGGGGGTTTCAATTGCTCGTCAATAAAAATTGGTGGAATTCTTTTTTCTTTTCTTTTCAACAGCAGTGACGCTTTCTCGTCTTTCGATCCGCTTGAATGTTCTTTGTTTGAAAGCACAGATATTTGTTGGGGAATTTTGGGTTTATCGCTCATTTCAATAACTCTCTCACCACCGGATTATGAAGGAACTGAATTTATGTACTTGAGTTATCAAAAAGTGATTCTGATTAGTTTCAGAATCATTTTCTGTTAACTCAGGTGCAACCGTGCGCTTTGACTTTTTGGACTCCTGTTCTGCCTGAGTGGTTGAAGTCAAATTCCTCCTATTCTTTTTAATTTTTTTAGTGGAACTGGAGGAGGGTTGGGAATTTTGCTGACGTTCTCCAAAATTTGCTTTAAGTATTCTTTGAGCTCAGCAGAATGTAGGCGGTTTGCCTTGCGAACACATCTAATGATGATATGTTGAACCTCGCTAATTAATTTCATGTCTAAATTATCAGTATTATGCTTAGTGCAGCTATATATGATCTACTCTAACTGATCACAGTATTCTCCACAAGCTTTCGTTGTATTTGAGCTATTTGCCTTGGTATATGTTTCCTTTAAATTAATTGCACTGAGGTCTATAACGAAAGTAGCACTTACCTCCCGTGAAGCGTAGCTTCGTTGTAAATCCATTATTCAAAAGAGCAATCCGAATCAAGCCAGATCCGATATCTGAATGCAGCAAGCCAATTAGGATTTGTGTAAAGCTAAGCTTATCGATCATTCAAAAACTAGTTTAAAAATCAGGAAAAAAAAAAAATCCTAAATGATTTTGTTAGGAAAATTAACAAATCACTAATCAAAAATATTATTGCATTCAAGTTGTAAAAATTCGAAAGGCCGTCACGAAACTAACAAAAGAGCAGAAGCTAAAAAAACGAAATTAATCTTCTCAGAGCCAGAAAAAGAATGAAAGTGTTGATGTTTTTTTTTTTTTTCCCCGGAAAAGGTGAGACTGCGAGTGACTGCCAGTCAGCCGTTTAACTCAATGTCACATAGGTTACGGTAGGGTTCGACAAGGTAAAGGCTATGGTTCGAGGTAAAGGGTTCGACAAAAACCTTGGCCTATGGGATTTGTTTTAGTTAGTATCTAAGAGGAGTTTTCGGGGTCAGCGGAGATTTTTTGTTAAATCAGGGATATTAGGTTATAATTCTTGAATGGTAAGATTGGGAATATTTTCTAAATCTTTCAGGAATTTCTTTGCAATCTTTTTATGAGTTTCTTGATGGAGGAGATTTTTAATGCTAATCAGAACTCGTGTGTTCTCATTTACCAACGCGCGTGACAGATATTTCTTACAATATTGTTCTGGGTTATTGCTATTTAACTGATGTGTTATTTAGCTGCTTGTCTCCAGACTGGTTCGCATAAATATGTGCAGTGCACCAAACGAAGCCCTGTAGTATGTGGGTGTGTATTCTAGCTCGATCAACAAAGCTTAATTAACAAGTTTGTTCAAACCATGGCAAGATTAAGGCTCCCAACAACACACCACCACAAATTTCTAAACGTAATGTTTATCCTATAAAATGTCTTACTTTTATTTTCAAAGCTAGAATGTTGCTTTTAACTTCATAGAATAAAATGCATTTGAAAGAGTGAAAAAAATTAAATGCTTCTGAGAGATTTTATTTTCTTTTTCTGAATTTCGGAAGTATTTTTAAACATTTATTAAACATCTGAAAACACACTATTAAATTATTATTTTCAAGTATAGGAGTCGGGTTTTTTTTTTTTAAGAAAAGGGGGCGATGAGTAATTTTTCCCCCGAAAATGGGGTGGTATATAAAAAAAAAAATTGGGAACTTAGTATTTGATATTTTGGTTACATTTTTTTTAAATCCAGGTTCCTTTTCTGCTTGTTCTTTTTTTTATGCTGTTGTTAAGATAAAAATAAAAAAAAGTATTCATTTTTTTTTTTTTTTTTTTTTGAAGATTTCTTTAAATTTAGGGAACGGAATTAATATTCAGAAATTTCATGAAATAATCGAAAAAAAAGGAAGTCTAGACAAAAATAATCCATAATGAAACACTGACAGTATATTTAAATTCGTGAAACTGAGCATGTTATATATATATATAACCTCTTTTGGAAGTTAATCTTAGTAGCTGAATTCATTTGATGCATGTCCCATAGATAATGCAGATAATTTAATATTTGTACGGAAGATAAATATTGCGAAATTCCCTCCTCCTTTCTCCTTGGTAGCTGTAATCGGCCCAGTACTTAATAGAAGTATGATTTGTCAATTTTTAAGAACCTCCTTCAGATAGAAATGAAAATCTCCAGGATTCATATTCAGTATTAAGATGTTAGTGTTTTACTTGATTCTGTGCGTAATATGATGCAGAAAGAATGTATTATGTTAACAGAGAGAAACATGTTATGCTTTACATAATGGCAGTATTTCATTTCTGCGGGAGTACCACCTTTATGAAACCTCTCACCTGCTAAATAATAAATCATAAAAATTAAAAAAATCAATGAAAATTACATTTTAATGAATCAATTACAATTTAAAAAAGAGTAATAGTTAATTACACAATCCTATTTAATTTCTTTTATTAAGCAATATTTAATACATACAGATTAGATGTTTTAGCATGACCCTTTAAAATACATTTAATCTAATAGTCTCTGTAAGTTAATTAAAACAGTTCTTCTAATCCACAGATTCTCAATCCTTTGAATTTAGCCCTAGCACCAAAAACTAGAAGTCTGTGAGATTTTCTAGGAATTTATTATTTAATTTTCAAAGAAATGTTCTATTGAATATTTTATGATGAAAATATTATATTTGAATTTAATCTTTAAGTATATGGAAACTCTCTCAAACATAGAATTGTTATGCAACTTTTGTCTGCAAATATCAACAGGAAAACATTAGTAGAATGAGAAGAATAAAGGAAATAATTTATTTATAAATTTCTTTTTCTTTCTTTCTAAGTGCCCACAATGAATTGTACTCTTAGATAATCAAAACTTAATTCTTATGACACGTAGGGAAAGCTACTTTCAGTGTCATTTATTGAAGTCTTAAAGAAAGAAAAGGCACTAATGATTAAAGAATGCCAATGATGTATTTGTTGAGCAATTTCCCTTTATATTGCTAAGAGAGTAAAACATTTATTATAAACTTGTTAATAACCTTCGAAACAAGCAATTTTTTTGAATAACATATTTCATATTTTGGTGATTTTTATTTTCTGTAACAGTTGTTATGTATATTGTAGTTTCACTAAGAGAACTAATTTTGTATATTTTTTGAAATTTATTTTTTAAATTAGATTTTCTTTTTGTACCATTATTACATATGTTCATATGATTATTTACAGGTGAAATTTTATCAAAGCTTTTAAAAGATGTCATCAATGTCTTTGTACAGCATTTGCTTGAGAAACGTTGTAAAACTTTTGAAAAATTTATATTGGATTGAAATCTATGATATTGATAGCTGCATGCATAATCCATTCAGTGATTTACCTTCATTTGTTGTTCAGGAGCTAATGGATTGTATTTTAAAATTCTCGACCTCACTCAGCATAACAGTGACAGAATTGTATCCTTTACTTACGAGTGGCCGCATAGAAAATTTCAAATTGAATGACATTCTTATGACAAGTGAGCAGTTTGTTTCAATTTTTATATGCCTATCATCTGGATGTCAGAACTTGCGCATTTTAACCCTGCGTAATGTTTTCTTTTCCGGCGAGTTTACTGCCAAAAGCGAGAAAAAAGCTGCTTTAGAATGTGTACTCGGTATGGCCTCTAATTTGGAATCCATAGAATCATGTGTTGAATTTGATTTAAATGTAATAAAAAAATCTGATAACTTAAAAGTCTTAAAACTCAATTTTGTTTGTTCTAATCCTGTGTATCATTTTTTGGAAGAAATAGATGGGCATTTTTTGTCTCGTTCGAAGCTTATGATTCTTGAGTTTTTCGAAGATGAAAGGCACCTGATTTCCCCTTTGGATCTTATACCAATATTACAGTACTGCCCCACATTGAAAGAAATCAATATTGATATTGATCGAACCTTGGAATTGCTTCATGAGGATGAAATGCTAAAAGGCAATCTCAGTGCTAGATACAACTTGCAAAAGTGTTTTCTTGGTAATGCTTTTGTAGAGGGCGGATTCGCTACCCTTCCAGCTATACGTATTGCTACTTTGACGTGTCCTGATATGAAGGAAGTTAACGTTCTAGTCAATGACAATGAAGCAATTTATGCTTTAAGGGACTTTGATAATCTTGAGTCATTGCTAATCCAGTGGGAACTTCTTGATGGTGGAGACTTTAAGCTTGGTGTTGTACCACTGTTAAAAAGAATAGGAGAAAACTTGAAATATCTTAATATCAATAACTTTTATGACGTAGATTTCGCCGCGATAGGATTTTTCTGCCCTCATTTAGAAAACCTAAAATGTGAATTTTTAAGCGAATGTGGTGATTATGACGATTCTTTAGAATATTTCAAAGAATTAAAATATTTGTTTCTGGAAATAATGGAATCTAAACGAAACTGCTCTGAACAAGCTTTAATGGTACTTCTAAGTAGCTGCACTAATTTAATTGAATTGCACATTGGAAGTGTTGAAGCTCTAACTGACGATGTTTTAAAGAAAATATTGCAAAAAAATTCTTTTTCAAAATTGGAACAGTTTTTAATTACAGATTGTAGCACGTCTGAAGAGGTATTGAGAAATTTATTAACTTCCTAAACAAGCACTGTCACGTATCCCAATTGAATCAAATGCCAATAACAGATGGTCATGAAATGATATTATTGTTAATTCATCCCGTATCTATGCAATGGAATCCCTTTTAAGTCGTGGTATTGAAATTAAATCTTGTATATTTTAATGAATATGATAATGTGTGCATGTTTTATATACAGCGGCTTGTTTAAAATGTGAATTGTTACTTTTGTCTACATTTTAGTTTTATTTATTGTTTCAATAATATGGCTTTTAAGAATGTTTCGAGTTTCTGTTGTTGTTATACTTGATATGTTTTTAATGAGTAAAAACTATTTTTTGTGGGTTTACTTAGATAAATCCACAAAATATATAACTGTTCGCACAATAAAAAGTTATTTTTGTGGATTATGATTAATTTTTATATGTTATTATGTATATAACCTATTTCACTCAATTACATGATTTAAGGAAAAATCTATTTTTTTTAAAAAAAACTCATTTGATAAATTTGACTTATTTTAATTCTTCTTCTTCTTTATAAATATTTTTTAAAGGTTGCTTTGATTGAGTATGAGATATTTTTGTAATTGTGTTACTCGATATCAATTTAATTGTAAAATTTTATGTATTGATGTTTGCTTCTGCATTTGATTTGCAACTCCAAGATTTAATTCGCGTTTTTTACAATAATATTAGTAAAATGAATATAATTAATAATTATGCCTTTATTTAAAGTTATAATATATTAAAGTTTGTTCAGCTACATTTCCAATTTATCCTAAATTCCAATTCTTTCTACAATAATTTCTCCTAAATTCAACGAATAAAGTAAATTGTTGTATTTGATCACTAATGTAATTAAATAGTCTCTTCAAAAGTGAAATTGCAACACCAAGAAATAATTAACTCAGCATCATGCACATTTCAGAAGCGGTAATGGTGAGGTGGATATGCAAATGATTAAAAAAAGGACAAATAAAATAATTATAAACTAATTTATTCAGTATCTAATGAGCCCGCCTCGGGAAGCTATACAGGTCTCAATACGGTGAGGCATTCTATAAATTAATCCATTATTTGTTGCCTGAGCTAACCGTTGCCAAGCCATATCTACTGCTTTGTGCAGATTATCCACGTTTTGCGCTAGTGGTCCTCGGTTCATGTCACGTCGAATGAAATCCCACAGGTGTTCGATAGGAATCAGATCTGGAGAGTTTACCGGCCAGGAAAGGATGTCGAATACAGTCAAGCTGTTAAGAATTCGCCATGCGACATGCGGCCTGACATTGTCCTACTGAAATTCCGTGTTAGGTATGCCCTGCAACAAGAGCAAAACAACAAACTCCACAAATTGTGTCACGTAGCGGTCCGCTGTCAAACGGCCGTCAATGTGTACCAAAGGCGCCTGTGACGAAATATTATGCCCAGTGTAGAATCAGTTTGATGCTCGGCGAAATGAGTAGGTTTGTAGCATTCTCCGGGTCACCACCATATCTGCCGATGGTCGTCATTCCTCCACAGACAAAAACGAGATTCATCCATGAACAATATACGATGTCATTCGACGGTCAGGTATGATGATGATGACACACGCCAGGCGTCTAGACCTCTGTTAAACGGTCAACGGTACCACTGTTCTGCTACCCGTGCAAGTAACTGTATTTCCTGCAATCTGTTGCGTATGGCTTGATTGGACAAAGATCTACCTGCTCCTGGAGGCAATCGGCTTTGAATGTCACGTGCCGTGGAGAAAGGGTCTCGAATAGTCAACAGGCGAATACGCCGGTCTTTGTGCTCTGACGTGTTCCTGTGCATACCACTTCCTCTTTGGCATGCACGTAGACTTACTTGAATCCATCTTGTGGCATTACGTTGGATGGTACTCACGTTATACCCGACACGAGTTGCTATTGTGCGAGCGACAAACCCAGTTCATGAAGTTCAATAGTACGGTCACGTTCCCGGTCATTAACTGATGGTATTGAGCCCTCCGACGTATCAGAGGCATTTTTTACCCTTCTTCGAAAGTCGCAAATGCTACGCAAAAGCCCAAATGCTGTTTATGAGAAGGGAAAGTT